>JAVJIF010011435.1:0-88125 GCA_038442645.1 Agave tequilana
TGATGGATCTTAAAGAGAATTGTATCAAGGATTTCGTGCAGCTCCAGGCCCGCTATTTTATCGTTGGTCTCTACATCAACTGGACGCCAAGAATACTTTTAATTTATTTAGTTTCTAAAACTTAATATGTGTTTTCCAAAACAACCATGTACACATTTGATCATATATGACAAAACACTAGACACCAAACTCAGACATATTGAGTAATTAAACTACAGGTGCTACTAAACTACCCCTTTGTTCTGTTGGAGTCATGTTTGCTTGTATTTCACCGAGTATAGAAGCAAAGCAAAAAACTACATGATGCAGAGCCTCGTATTCACCCAAACAGGTGATCCCCATCCGAGACCATCATGTTCATGTTGGACCACATTCTAGCTGCATTGAATTAAGGATCTGTGTGCGCACATATATTTACCAGAAGTTTTGTAGTCCTTCCCTCTCCTCAGCAACTTACCGTACAGAATTAGATATCGATTTCTTTATCTGTGCCCTATACAAAAGTGGGGGGGGGTAATATGTGAATATCTCCTTCAACATTCTCATTTCTAGGCCTATTGCATGGGGCCTTGCCGCCCTACACATCCTCTTTGGTTTTCATTTGGCTTCTCCAGCTAAGACATATGAACAAAAGTCAGCTTCTGCCCATCATTGGATTATTAACTCTTTAGGTTGCATATATTCCAACTGCCTTCCATGTCTGATTTCAAGCTCTCTTAACTGGCAACTCTCAGCTAGCTACCTGATTGTTGTGCTTCAGTGCCTCACTTGATCCCAACTGCCTTCCATGACTGACTGACATCTCTCTTAACTGGCACTTAGTGTCCTACTGCTCTTTTGTGCTCCGTGCCTTTCATTTCAAGCAACATCCCCATACTTCTATTAGCTACGTACCATAGCTAATAATCTTTCCTCCTTGTAGGTCCCCCTCACTTCCCTTCTCCTGAATTCTTTTCTTCCTGTTGTTGTTTTAATTATACACCTGTTTTGGTGAAAATGATTTTGCTTGCTTTCTGCATGGAACATGGAGATATAAATTGGCTACTTGTCGGATGAAATTATTTGATATGTATTTGAAGTATATTTTATAAATGTTTTCTTGCAACCCTTTCCAATTGCATTCCTCATAGAAGCACTCCTCCGGTGATTTTGAGAAATATTTTTATATTCCAAATTAGAAAGATTTAATGTAGATTCCGTACGGCATCTTCATTATATGTCTCCTATGTACATATACGAAGGGTTTGCGTACAGTCTCCAATTAATTAACTTTATATCTTCCAGTCCTATTTTTGTTTCCATGTCCCTTTTTACGTGGACAATCCATTTTAAAGTCATATCGATATATGAGAATATTAAGATTTAAAGGGAGCGAGAGTTTTAGTTAAATTGATCTCTCTCCTAGATAGACTTTTGTCCTTCCAAAAGGATTCGGACATGAATCCTTCCCACTCAAATACAATCATACGTCATCCAAATACAAGATTCACTCCATTGAAGTTGATCTATATTATTTCAAGTATTTATAACCGAAAATCAAGTATTTTAAATATTTTTTGCCCATGCATCAAGTAGGAAAAAACGGATGGCCTAAATAGTGAGTTGGTTAGTTTAACGGCGTAGAACATTTAAAACCTAACAAAAGCTGGTTTGTAGGGTTTTTAAATGTTTAGATTATAATCAAATGCCAGATCGAGAATTTGTATTCTAAAGACATAGATCTAACCACTCACTACTTTCGGCTGTCCATTTTTGCGCCGCTTGATGAATGGAGGCAAAAAGCAAAACACTTGAATTTTGGTTTATAGATACTTCAAATAATATAGATCAACTTCAACGGAGTGAATCTTGTATTCGAATGTCGGAGAGTTGTATTTGAGTTGGAAGAATTTGGGCTCAATCCTTTTGGAAGGACGCAGTCTATCTATCTACACACACACACATCTTCCAGAATGACACGTCTCTCTCTCTCTCTCTCTCTCTCTCTCTATATATCTCTAAATATCTATATAAATATATATATATATATATATATATATATATATATATATATATATATATATAATAATAATAATAATAATAATAAATATAATATAATATTGAGAATAATTGGAAATTACAAATATACCATCTAAACATAAATTACATAATCCCACCCCCCCCCCCCCCCCCCCCCCCCCCCCCCCCCCCCCCGCCAAAGGCTGAAGAACAGAGGTTTATATGCCCAGCTTGACATAAATAAATTTAACCTGTGATCTCCTGAGAGGCTTTCTTAACAAATTCGCTAACTGATTTGCAGATTTTACACATCAAAGCTCAAAGATCTTCCACTTTTGAATCAAGCAACAACATTTTGATTCTTACTCTTCCGAGATACCAAATTTCCTAAAACAATATGCAAATATGCAAAAAATCTATGACAGATCATCTATTAGAAAGCGGTTCAGCCCATCAGTATCTATGTGATGAATGCAGCTACCCGAGAATGTCCATTGTTAGAACATAAGAGGCCTCTACTAGGATCACTCTTAAAGTTTCTCAAATTCAAATTGTTGCGTCCTAATGAGGGACTCTCAAGTAGACTTGAATTGGCTAACTCCACTCAGTTGATAAGCAATATCCAGTTGGGTAACTGTCAGATAGCACAGTTTATCCACCAACCTCCTATATCTTTTTGGATTAGACAATGGATCTCTCTGATCTAGTAGTAGCTTCTGAGTTAGGATCCATAAAATATCTATTGGTTTACACTGAGCCTCTGTTAACATATCAAGTATATACTTTCTCTAATATAATAGATATCCTCTTAGATCTAACAACTCCAACTCCATAAGAATATCACAAATGTTCCAAATCTTTCATATGAAATTTCTTCTGGAGATAGGCCGTCAAAGAAGTAATTCCAGCGGTCATCTCAGGTAACCACAATATCGTCAACATCCACAAAAAAGTAGTATTTGCTGATAATGATAAAACACCAAATGATCACTCCAACCCTTACGAAATCCAAATCTTTTGTAAACCACCCAAACCATGCACGAGGAGACCACTTCAAACTGATAGTAGACCAATATTTTAAGTCACACTTTCCAAACTCCCCTGAGCAACAATCCCACGTAGTTGCTCTATATGCACCTCGTCGTCCAGCTTTTCATTGTCCATGTTACTCGTGTTTATCTGACTATCATAACAAGAAAGAGAGCAGGTATAACTTCTTGGTTGAACAAGTTTCTAATTTACATTTTCAGAAAGAGAGATCAACCTTTGTGAACAGTAAGTAATTATCAGAAGAAAGTAATAACATATGGAAAATGCATATTAATATAGATAATAATTTGAAAGAATATGGAAGCCTACATGTTTTATATCTTCCTTCTTATAATCTATGACGCGATCAACTCCCAAAGACCTCAATAGTTCAGCTTTTTTTGCACCTCCACATGTTGCAACTACTCTATTTCCAGCCAGTTTTGCTAGCTACAAAACACATGAAATTCATATCAGCTACAAAAAATTAAGAAAACTTAAAATAAGTTGTCACAGACACAGACATGTAACTTTCTACTACACATACATAATGATTAGAGTAACAACATATTTCAATCCGACACCATAGTCAAATGTTTGTAATAATTCAATAGTGAGTTTTATGAATGCAACAGACTTATTTCACAAAACAGGAAACAGAATCATTACAACCATTGACAAGAAAACGAAAGCAGATTGTTGAGTGATATAAGAATGGCAGAATTAACACGCGCAGTTAACAAAACGTCCATGCTACCAGTATTATTATCAGGGTGAGTTTAGGAATCTGTTTTGAATGTGAGATTCCATGACAAAGTCCTCATACTTGGCATAATCCCACTAACATCCACAAGAATTTCAGTGACTCTTAAGAATGTGATTCTCAACGAGAAAGATATCTTACAAGCCCATCTGATGGGAAGCTCTTCACTTTTTCCATTCTTTTTTTAAGGAATGAAGCCTGATAGCAACTTTCCTTCTTCTGCAGAGCACCAGCAGAAACAGATGGTTGACTTCAAGGTAGGTTTCCACCATTATTGTAATATCCAAGATTTAATTAACTGTCATAATTAATATTTATTTTGGAAAGTTTAGTTATAGTCAATAATTTTATTCAGTTTAGTACAAATTTGAAGTGAAATTGATAATTTACATACAGTATGAGAACTTTCAATAGGACTAGGACTCCCAACTAAATTAGGAGTTTGATATTGGTTTAAGGATCTTCTAGAATGATTAGCAGTGAACCTAATTTAATTAAAAAAAAGGAAACTATTGCATTCTTAAAGTTTTTTAATCTCAATGATGATTATTGAGAAGGACGTATGAACTGGGATTCCAAGAAAGAGTAGACTTTGGGACACTATTACAACAACAACAAAAAACAACAACAACTAAGCCATTTATCCCAGGTATTTGGGGTAGGTTACATGAATCAAAGAGAATTATGCCTGAGCGGGCACATGGATTCAACTTTCTCCACTCATTCCTATCGAGCAATATGGCTTCATTAAGACTCCATCCATGTTTTCTTCGGTGTCCCCTTTGCTCTTTAACTTATCTTAAGTTGATAAGCTCTACTCCCCGGACTGGCGCATCAGTAAGTCTACATCGCACATGACCAAACCATCGTAGGCGATTCTTTCTCATCTTCTCTTCTATGGGGGTTACACCTAGCTTAATAAGAATATCCTCACTTCTCACTTTATCTCTCCTCGTGTTACAACACATCCAACGAAGCATACGCATCTCTGCTCCACTCATCTTCTGAGCATGATATCTCTTTATAGCCCAACATTCTGTGTCATATAACAAAGCTGGCATAATAGCAGTTCGATAAACTTTTTCCTTCATCCATAACGGAATGTTACGGTCGCATAAAACTCTTATTGTGCTCCTTCATTTCACCAACCACCGGCTTAGATCCTATGTGATGTAATATGAGAACGAGGAAAGAAAGAGGAAAGAGGTTAGGGTTTTGAGGGGATAAAGATAAATTCAAGCTTAACCCCGGGAGATCTCTCTCCCACTCCGCACATCACCATGCAAAGATTAAATTTGTAAGCAAATCACCATGTTTTTACAAAAAAAGAGATTTAAATTAATTCATCATAGTTTATCAAAACAACTACAACACTTAGCCTTAAATAGGCTCATACAAAGAGTACTCTCCCACCACAGCCAATGTGAGACTAAAAACACTATTAAAACAAATAACACAAATAAAAAACTAAAAAAACTAAAACTAACGCGATCCACATTATTCTCCACGGCTTAAAAGCATTCAACTCCGATGAATACAGTGGTAGCAGATAGTAGGCACAATCAGGTAGAATTAAATCACATCTTGCATCAATCAGACCATGGTGGAGATCATGCAACCAGCATCAGTGTATCATGACTGAACCATGGTGGCAGAGATGGAACTGGCTTCCGTGACAAACCGACTGCAGTCAAGAGTAACTCGAGCAAGATACATACAACATGCCGAGGCAAACCATCTCCGCTGAAGACTGACCAATTGTACTCTGCACCATAAGAAGTTTGATCTCCAGTGAACCAGCCTGCCGTGGGAAAATCTGAAAAGGGCCATATGTGCCAGGCAATCTCAGGGACAATGGAACCCTCGTAGCTGGTGGAGATGTCAATAGTTGTATAGTAGGCTCTCCTTGGATATTTATAGAAATCTCCACAAGAGGCTCTTTTACTTTTGTTGGCCGAGGAGTTTCTCCTTGCAATGGGACTAACTCAGCAGCTTTTAGGTCTAGCTCAACAAGAATGTCAGGCTCGATAAGGACTATAGGCTCTGGATCTATCTCAACCTTTGCAATGAAAGGTTCGGTGATTGGTTGATCTCAAGCTCGGGCTCTTACTTAATATTAGGCTTATTGCAATCGGGCTTAGATGAAATAGGGGGTCGGGCATACGAGTACGAAGAAGGTCTTGCAAGTAAATCAATATCGACATAATCTATGATTATCTCTCCACCAATAATAAGCTTGTCCATCCAATTTAAGTCTGGTATAGCGGCATTTTTCCTCAGTTGTCAAGAAAAGATAACGAAAGAAATCTTCAAGATTGCTTTCCCAAGCTTCATATCCATAACGATCATCAAAACCTCAAAAAATGGGACAGACTCAAACATCAAACTTGTCATCACAATCAGTATTTATATATTTATCACAAAAATAAAAGCCCATGAAAAGAATTCAGCTCAAAAGTTATCCCCAAGATCTCCATGCCTCGAATATGGCTCGAGTTAGCCTAGAACCGGGGCCTGAGATGCTAAGGGAATGCGATCAGAAACTGTGTCGTCAGTAGAAAGGAGCTTGTAGAGACATGATCTGCCACCTAAAAGCTGCAATAAATTTTTAGTATCTTCGAGACTCAGTATGAATCCAACGCTTCAGACAGAACTCGAATCGGACTCCGAATGACCCCAAAACAGGCTCTGGACTGTTGTTGTACTGCTATTGCTTCTGGACCGAGTTGGATCAATCCAACTCGGTTGAGTTGACTCGGTTGGGCCTAAGTTGAGTGGTCTGAGCTGGCCCGGTTGAACCGGGTTGACTGGTTTCTCAAACTCAGTTTAGAGTTTATAATGGGTTCGGGTCGGGTCAGGTTTGATTGGGCTATACCCGACTACTAACCCGGAGGAAACTAAACCCGTTTGATAATGGGTGTGACTTAAACCCAAATAACCAAACCCGAACCCACTTAACCCATTCTTTTAAAAACCTGATCGAAGCTAAGGCTGGGCCCTGGCGACTGCGTGGGGACAATAGTGGCGCGGAGGACGGTGGTGAGGGCTCCGACGAGGGTGGACGGTGGCGGCGTGGTGGTGATGACAGATGGGAGAAGATGGCAGCGACAGCGAGCTTTGGTGGCGGCGCCTGAAGGTGGGAAGTCTTTGGCTGCTGTGGCAGAGGACCAACGACCACGAGGGGTGGGGAGATATGAGATCGGCCATCGTAAACATGACCTAAAGACGATGGTGAAGTGGGGAGCCATTGACGAGGGCAACAACGAAGTCGAAGGGCGCCGGAATCCCTCGACGAAGTCTGTTGGCGGTGGAAGCGACGGTGGAAAGGTCAGAGGAGGTCGACGATAGTGTCGTTGAGCAAATCCGGCGGTGGAAAGGTCGGAGGAGGTCGACGATGGTGTCGTTGAGCAGATCCGGCGGTGGAGCGGTCGGAGGAGGTCGGCGGTGGAGAGGTTGAGTAGACGCGATGGAGGAGAGGTGATTTTGAGGTGGATTTGTCGAGGATCTGGTGAAGGCGAGTGGGAGGTCCCTACGGCGACGTCAGGGGGAATCTGGGTGGCAGCGGTGCTCTCGTGGAAGCGTTGCGAGCTGAAGGACATGGCAATGGTGGAGGCTATCGTCAAGAAGGAGGGGAAGAGGTGGAGCTGTTGGTGGGGAAGTTGAAGCGGTGGTGACGAAGAAGACAATGAACAATATGATTTTGCAATTTCTTTTTTCTTTTTTTTTTGACTATTTTTCTCTTTTTTTAAAACTAGAGAAGAAAAGGAAGGAAAGAGGATCTAGGGATCTAGGGTTTGTGGCTAGGGTTTTGAAAATTCTTGTGGAAGAAGAAAATATCAGGATTTTAGCTCTAATATCAAACTGATGTAATACGAGAACTGGGAAAGGAAGATAGAGGAAAGAAATTAGAGTTTTGAGGGGATAAAGATGAATTCGAGGTTTAGCACCTGGGAGATCTCTACCACTCTGCACATCATTATGTAAAGATTAAATTTGTAAAGCAAATCACCATGCTTTCACAAAAGAGGTTTAAATTAATTCATCATAGTCTATCAAAACAACTACAGCATTTGACCTTAAATAGGCCCATATAAAGAGTATTATCCCACCACAGCCACTGTGGGACTAAAATACTACTAAAACAATTAACACAAATAAAGAACTAAAGAAACTAAAACTAAAGCAATCCCCATCACTATGATTGACATCACTATTGATCTCTCCATCCTTTTGGACACTATTGGATCCTACGGGATGTTATGGTGGCATAAAACTTTGGGACACTATTGTTGAAAAAAATTAGGCTTCCTAGTTCGATTAAGATTCGGAAAATATAGCCTATAAATATAGATGTGAGAAGATAACTTTTCCCACAACGAGTTGAAGGTAATTTTGGAGATAAGGATTTGGGTTGAGCAGTTTGAAGGAAATTAGGGCCAAAGCAAACAAATGAACAATCTATTACAAATTGATTGGGAGAGATAGAAGGAAGTATTAAATTGTCAAATGGTAAGTGAATTTCTACCTCGTCAGCCACTTACAAAATTTTATTGCTCCATTTTGCACGTATGGAACATGTGTATTTAGCAAAGACCACGGATTCTATTACATCTTAAATGGATCAGCCTAGCATCAGCTTTATGATTTCTTTGTCATCACATTAATTTAGAACAAAATTTAGTATTATTACCAAAACCTCACATATAAATGAACAAAATTTCATTTCTTTGTCATCCCATTGATAAGACTAATATTCATGGATATTCTGCACATTGTCTGCATTAGTTTCCATTACAATATAAAAATATTAGGCTTAACCCTCACCATAACTTATGGGTTTTAGTGTGTGTAGCGATATGAACTTTAAAATGATATGAGCAACAAAGATTCAGTTCCCACCGGGGTGCATTTGAAAAGCAGATTAAAAAAATATCGTTGCGTCAAAAGTCTAGGTTTCGGCCCATAAAAAATGGTGTTCAGCCTGCAGAGAAATTTTAGAATAAAAAATATTACCTCCAACCCTCTCCACATCTTCGAAGTTTTAGTGGAGCGGCAGAGATTTTAAGAGTTTCATATGCTTGCTCATCACTCATCAGATCAACTAATGAGATGTTAGTTTGTTTGCTAAGCATGTTGCCAATCCAACATTTTTCACCTTTCAAACTCCTATTAGCTCAAGGGTTTGATACAAGGACTTTAGTAGGTTCAAGTTCTGCTAGTTTATGAGTTTGTTTTGCAAAACGTTTATATTTGAGCATAGAAATCCAAGCGACCTCCGTAACAAGTCACATATTTGGGTGTTAGACTATTTTTGTTTTGGAACTTTTGGTTGGTTATGCCCTGAGACTCCGAATTAATAAAATTGTTCAGTCTTTAGATTTGACAATTGCAATGTGTTTAGTAATAACAAGCTTTTCATGTATATGGTTTCATCTTTTGCACGTGCTACCATTTTCTTATACCCACCTATGTTGCATGGTTAGGGCATGACAACTATCCTCTCCTTCCTCTTCCTCTGTCCTCTTTTCCCTATTCCTTCATCTGACCCAAATCCTAGCTGGCCTTCATCTTCCCCATCTAACTGCCCCCTCTACTATGTGTCTCCTCACTTCTCTCAAAGTTAATACAACATTACATTTCCCTCTCATCAAAAAGCCAACCGAACATCGTCTTATTAGATTCCCAAGAATATTCAATTTACCAAAAAAAAATAGTAATGGAACATTCTCAAAATTTTGATGCATGGGAATCACAATCATGAGTGAGGTGTCAAAAGGTAATGTTGCATTATGCACAAAGATGCGCCACTAGAATATGGTGAAACCGGAACATGTGGTATCTGCAATAAATGTATATTACTTGTAAAACAAATTTGTACAAGTTTTAGATTCCTTCATATTATACTCCTCACAATAACAATTGTTTTGAGTGTGTGTCTAAAAATCGTGTCCCATATGTTCGTCCAACACAACACAACATCAAAGCATCCATGCTCTGTGGCCCACCCACGATGGGTTTTAGACGTGAAATTTTCTTATTTGAAGAGTACCTTTTAAAGATAAAGAAAATATAATATTAAGGAGATGACTGTGAGACCAAGTCATTCAACATTCCTTCATATATTGGAGAAAATCTACTCATAGCTTATCATCTTTTATGCTGATAAATTTTTTTTTTATATTTCACAAGAGTTGATGATAGGAAAACCACAGGTATCATTGTAGTAATAGTAGTTGTTGTTGTAGTAGTAGTAGTAGTAGTAGAAAGAAGAAGAAGAAGAAGAAGAAGAAGGACAGATAGATACGTAGATAGACAGGAAATTGATAGATAGTAGGAAAAACTATCCCACAGAAGTATACCAATGCTATGATTGATGAAATTTAAGGAATTTCCATAACTAAAGATGGGATTGTATGTGCAGCGTTTGTTACCCTAAGTCTTACACAATATTAGGAAATTTATGAAAAGGAACATCATTAGATATGTGACTAACCGTCATATCTAAAAAATGAACCCATAATTCAATTGCTAGTGAACCAATAATCACAGGTACAAAACTAGTCTACCTATGGCAATAAACACATTGGAGTTTTTCTTAGTGAGGCCACTACTGATGCTCCTTTTGTCATCCTTCCTATTGAAGAAAAAGAGAGTGACAGGTAATAAAGCTCAGAATATATAACACCATATTATGAAATAAGAAGCCATTATATCTATTCATCTAAAGTATTTATTTACTATCTTTGATTATTTTGAGAAGTTCAAATTTGTCGAACATTTGCAACACGACAACGGAATAATATACTGATCCTTTTCCCTTGTTATAAATCCTCCCTTGCTTCCAATAATAGTCGTTTTCCTAGCTTTCATTATTATTTTTGTACTCTTTCTTCTATTAATGAATGAGTAGAATCTTCCCTTCCTCTCCAAGAAAGGTAATAGTTTGTTTTCCATTAGAGGTAAAAGAAAAGGATTAGTGGTAGTGATTTTATAAGTAAACCTATATCTTCACAAGGGAGCCTACGACTATGATCAAGGCATAATTTAGGATTTTATATCTAAAGTTAAGTTTTAATTAAAGTAAAAGGATGTTTTTTTCATCTCTAGGACCCTTTGGAAAGATTTTGAGAAACATACATATTCATTAAGTAGTCTCCCATGACCGCGAAAGAAGAGGATGATGAAGAGAGTGCATGTGATGCCATGAACAAAGAATATTGAATGTGGCTAGAAATTATCCATAAAGCAAAAGAAGACGAAGAAAAAAGATGTTGCTTTTCATTGGGCACACCTACTAGGTCCCTTAAATTATTGAACCTAATAACCATAGGAAACTATAATCCTGGACCAACCTTTCTTAAAGAGCTTTCCATCCTTTTCCTTTCTTCCACAAGACATCACCCACATTAATTTGAACAAGAATTTCATCAATCAGAAATCATCTTAGTCCTTCCAAAGCGTCATGAATTAAAACATCAGAACTTTATGTACATGCTGCAAATCTAATTATCAACTTTACCTGCATAAGATGCTTCCATAGCCATAGGTTTATCGTCAGGTATTCAAATTGTATAGGAAAAGATGCGTTGATGGCATAACTAGACCACTAAACTATAAGCAAAACAGACTATTTTAACCACCCAACAGAGAAGAAAATAGATATCTTGCTTGGTTTTCAGTATTAATCATCTCTCTCCCCACCCCCCACCCCCCTCCCTGTCTCCCCCTCTCCCCCCCTCTCCCCTACAAGGGAAGTGACATACTGACTAAACCAAGCTCATTTGGTTTATTTATTTTTTTTTTAAAATTAACGTTTCTACGCTAATGGTAAGTCAATCTTTGCATTAAAGCGCCAAATTTACGCCATGTGTAGCACAAAAGACCACCAAACTGTTTATTAGTGGTAAGTGAACCAAAAAGAGAAGCTAATAAATTTATATGAATAATTACATAACTCCACAGAAATGTGGGCACATATCACTAACCTGAACTGCAAATTGTCCAGTGCCACCAGCTGCTGCTGTAACTAGAACGACTTGTCCAGGTTCCATCTGCCCAGCCTAAAATTATGGATTATAATTTATTTTCTGTATAAAAATGAAATATTGCACATTTCTATAACAAATTAGACTACAGATAATAGTGAAATCACAAATTCACATGCTTCACGGTTGAATTCATAAATCCACAATGAACTACAAACACAGTTTACTACAGACATGGTTTATAAAGCTATAGAGGCCAACGGCAGTCCTCAAACCTCTCATCTCCTATGTCCTAACGATCATTTAGTTTTTGTTAAGGTTGCAAGGATAGTATCAGTATCCTTGGAGAATCAGTGTTATTTGTTAATTTTGCAAAGTACAAAAAAGCTGGCTACTAAATAAAGGGAATAAGGACGCTGTACTTCCACAAATGTTTCTTCTCTGGCTACTAAATAAAGTGAATAAGGACGCTGTACTTCCACAAATGTTTCTTCAATGAAGGAGAATTTTCATCTATGTTAGTTTCCTTGAAAACTTGCCCACTTAATATCTTAATTTCTTAATAATCTGACGGTGATTTAAAAGCCAGTGGCCGGAAGATTCCAAGAAATGGAAGAACCAGGTTTTTCCTATAAAGGCAGGTCGGAGATTATTAAATGTTGTTTAGAATATTATTAGATAATGGTTTCTCTTGCCAAATACTGCTATGATAAAGAAATTAGAGAGGATTCATTGTAACTATATTTGTGAACAGGAGGTTCCATGAGGCGAGGCTCCACACTGGAGAAATGATAATATGACTGGGCTGAGAAGAGTATCCAATATCAATAAAGCCTAACTCCTTGAAAATAGGAATTACTGAAAGCTCCTAGGGGCTTCTTGGCCGAGATAAAAATATTCACAGTATATACTTGGTATACTAAGCAAAACCCTAGTAATCTAATGAACCATATTGTGTGCTAATAAATGTAACACAACCTGGCAATTATATGCCTTCATCCAAACATGGCTAAAGCTATTACGGGAAAACAAAATGTCCTGTCATCTCTGGCAAGGTCTGTTAGGTCCAATCAAGATACGTTGATTTTTCATTATGGAATATTTACAGAGTCAAAGAAAGGAATGCACAAACTCCATATACAAGTTAAATATTAAGAAACAACTAAAAAAAAATGACATACAATATCAATAATTATATCAATTAGGCTCATGGATAACTTCAAGAATGCGGAGATAACTCTAACCTAGAACATCAATACCTCAGACCGATCAAACTGAACAACTTGTTGAATGATGAAGAAAACACTGAAAATATGCCACAAGCAATAGTCGACTTGAGAGCTTGCCTTTCTAGTTCAAATCATATGACAATACATACTTTTACACCTTAATTTTCAAAAATAAATAAATAAATAAGAAGATTGCTTCCTTCATACACCCACCTCGAAAGCCCTCTACTTCTTCAACCTAATCTCTTCAGTCCATAACATCGAAGGTCATTGGCGAAGGTGAGCACAGAATGACTTGAATCCTTGATTTCAGGCTAATTGGCAGCACCTAGGGTCTACAGATATGGGAGATAAGAAAGACGATTAAATGGGAAACAGGAGGGTTTAATCATATAGCCCTTTGTATCATAGCTCTAAGTTTATATATATATATATATATATATATATATATATATATATATATATATATATAGAGAGAGAGAGAGAGAGAGAGAGAGAGAGAGAGAGAGAGAGAGACTTGTGTCATTCCAGAAGGATTCGAGGTTGAATCCTTCCCACTCAAATACAACCCTACGACATCCGAATGCAAGATTCACTCCGTTGAGTTGATCTACATTATTTCAAGTGACCAAAAATCATGTATTTTGAATATTTTTTTGCCTATCCATCAAATAGGCGCAAAATGGACGACTGAAATAGTGAGTTGGTTATTTAACGGTGTAGAATATTTGAAATCTAATAAAATTGGTGTGTGATGGTTTTTAAGTGTTTAGATCATGACGAAATGGTCGGATCGAGAATTTGCATGTCTAAAGATGTAGATCTAAGCAACATGCTATTTTTGGCTGTCCATTTTGCGCCTACTTGATGATGCGCAAAAAGTGTTTAAAATATATGATTTTTAGTTTTTAATTACTTGAAATAATGTAGATCAACTTCAACAGAGTGGATCTTGCACTCGGATGTCGTAGAGTTGTATCTGAGTGAGAAAGATTCCGCCTCGAATTAGACTTGTGTCATTCCGGAAGGATTCGAGGCCGAATCCTTCCCACTCAAATACAATCCTACGACATTTGAATGCAAGATTTACTCCGTTGAAGTTGATCTACAATATTTTAAGTAACTAAAAAAAAAAAAATCATGTATTTTGAATACTTCTTCTTGTCGATCCATCAAATAGACGCAAAATGGACGACCGAAAATAGCATATTACTTAGAACTACGTCTTTAGACATACAAATTCTCGATCCGATCATTTCATCATGATCTAAACACTTAAAAACCCCCTACACACCAATTATTGTTAGATTTCAAATAAGGTTATATTTGAGTGGGACGGATTCGCCTCGAATCCTTCCGGAATGACACAAAGTCTATCTCTCTCTCTCTATATATGTATATGTATATATAGAGAGAGAGGTAGGGTGCAAATGAATTGGACATGGATCGAATATGGCATTTACCATATCCGTGTCCGCTTCCAACTTTTGGATAGGGATACGGATAAGGATATTATTGGGTATGAATAATTGATAATTGTATGCGCCAAAGTCAGATATCGAATATGAAATCGAATGTGTGGGAAACGAGTATGATTACAGATAAATTAAACGGATATAATTATATCACAATTTATCTTAAAATGAAATGCAATAACAAAGTACTATGTTAAAATTGAGAAGAGAGAAACGAGTAATTTTACTTAATTAAATTAAATAATAAAGTGACATTAAGTTGAAAAGGGGAAATTTTTTTATTGGTTTGCATATTCCCAATTATCATCCTTCAACAAAAAAAATATGTCCATAAATCTCAAGAAATTTCTCAACTTCAAAGTAAAAAAATATAAAATCACAATCTCTATGCGGGTATCTGTATCCGCATTCATATGTGGATATCTGCATCCTAAAAAAATATTCATCCAAATTCGGATATCGGTATTCATATCCGGGTTTCAAAAACATATTTGTATCTGTATCAACAACTTTTTCAAAATCCACATATGAATCCATTATTCGTCCCCCCCCCCCCCCCCCGGATGTGGATTTTACATATTCGAGTCCGCACTTTTTGCGAATGTCAATATCTGCATCCTTTTGCACCCGTGGATATATGCATAGGTATAGATATAAATGTAGATATTGACATAGACATAGTTATAGGGGTGGGTGGGGGGGTGTGTGTGTGTAAGTTAGTTTGGCTGCTTACATAAGGATAAAGAAGCCTATACTTCCCATTCACATGAGATAATAGAAATCCAAATTGTAAATCCATCCATGCATCTTGATTTGCAACATTTCGAGCATATAAAATTAAAAATAAAATATTGAGTTATTTTTCTAATTCATTAAGGTTAATAACAAGTTCTTAGATCTATGAGTGCTCTTTACCCACCAAAACTGGCGGTTAATGGTTTCAAAGTGTTTGTAAGACCTATATCATGGTTTAAAATCTCGTTATTGGTATAGGTATCATCCAAAGGTTTTTAGTACCACCATTGTCAATATTAGCCATCATTTTGGAAAATCGACCATATCATTCCCAATATCGGCTGATATTAGGTACCTCAAGACACAATACGGTATAGTCGATGCCCGATATACATCAGAATTAGCCGATACTTGAAACCATGGCCTATGGTTTTGATGATAATCAACCAACCAATTAGGGGCTAACCATCCATCTAATGTTGTGTTTTAAGCTCAGATAAGACACATCTATTAAGGAGGATGGTTAGACTAAGCCTACAATGTCAAAATTAATATGGAGGTGAATGGATACTTGCTTTAAGATTACTCAAGCACTTCAAAGTCAAATAGTGCTAATGACGTTCTGCAAGTAAATTCAAGAGGAAACATGTGAAGTAAATTTCTTGTTATTTTATAGGATCTATGTAAGGAGTATGATGAAAAAAAATTGATTAGCACTTTAAGATATTTCTAGATTTGATCATGTCCTTCGAAATTTATTGATAATCTCCATAGGAATCATTGATCCATTAGCCTTATTACACTTCCAAAACCATTAGAGCTTTTTTCTGAGTTCAACCAGGATTGGTCATCCATAGTTTTGTTGGACCTCCTACAGATGTGCTATTGCAAGCATGCTATTGTCTATTCTTTTTTGCAATACACTTGTTAATGTTTTCATTATATTTCGATGAGAGTTCAAAGCAGAATATTGACTCATGGCTTTTAGAGTGGGTGGTTGATAAGACAAATTTGAAATTCAAAATAGTCTTGTCTTTTTTTATCCAAGTACATTAGCCCATGTGATAGCCCATGTGACTCTTATCTCATCCTAGGTTTCTCTAATTGTATCATTTGTCCACCTACTGTGAGAGAGGGCAATCCGATTTGCCTTGTGATCATTATGACACCATACTCAAGCATAGCACATGAATAGTTGACCGCCTCCCTCTTTGTTGTCTATATTTATATATCCTTCCTTTTTGAGCAAGAAAAGGTAATTGTAGCTTCTTCCTTAAAGTCTGACGAGCTCACAGTTCCGTAATGGGGAAGAGATTTGTTTGATCTGAGCTTCATGTGACTAACACCTGTTAATGGACCTATATGATTTGAAGCTATTTATTTAGCCTTTCTAGATAGTGCAAAATAACAATTGAATATTTGAAAAACTTAAGAAAAGATACTTGTGTGATAGCACTTTCAAGGACCTATCATTGCTTATCTACAATGAAATCTCTTCAAGATTTAGTCCCATTCTTTTTCAAGATATTCTAGATCCTTAAAAGAAATAGATTCTTCATTTCTCTTCTCTTAAAAGTGCCAAACATAAAGATCTTCATCAATACACTCTAGAGCCTTGACTTGTATTTATATATTTTGTGAGAGTGTGCGATATAAGTCTTTTCATCTTGTATTAAGGAGAGCACAGCTACTCATTGAATTTTAAGTGTTCCCTTCTGGTGAGAGGAGAAAGAAGTCTAACCTCTTTAGGTGGAATAGGTTGGCAAGTGTAAGATGTTGCTTGGTTTGAAAACTTTGATAGCTGAGGATAGAAATGATTGAGAGGCCCCTAGGTCGTGGACGTAGGGAGGAGTTCGAACCACTGTAGAATCGACTTGTCCACCTCTTGCTCTTGCTCTTGCTCTTGCTTTGTTCTCTCGATTGCTCACGCTTGTTATATTCTCTGTTATACTCACTCCATTACATTCATTTACAACTCTGCATTGCATATATAGTACTTGCATTCTATAGTTGTCCCTTCATTCTTGGTCGATCACCAGTATACTATTGCCATTCATATGTATTGACTAGTCGTCCACAACACACACAACATAATCCCAACAAAAATTAGGGTCAATCATTTTAAACCTTGTTCACTCCCCGCCCTGCCCCGGCCCCCGAAGGTTTCACGGTATTTAGCTTATATTAATGCTTTGGGTTATCAACTAAAATTCTCCAAGCCAAAGGTGTAAAAGCAATCAGTTATTTTGGGCCTTTTCTTTTGTGCCCACATGATGTTTAAAATATTAGTCATATAATCTCGTTTATTGTTAGGCGTTATAAATGGCCTGGATTGAGGTGAATGGAGTGGTTTTACCATTTGGATGTCCCACTACTTAAATTTTATTAGGAATTATTTGACTCCAAATCATTCAGAAAGTAGCCAAGTCTAACTAACTAAATAAATAATTGCAGGCGCGCACATACATACAGAACGTAATAACCTAAATCTTAATAAGAGATCAAATAACTTAAATCCCAATTAATTAATGATAAGTGCCATGTGACAAATGTAATATGAAGTTTAATTAAAACTTAGAAGTAGAGGTGAAAAAATATGACATGAAGAGGGCTTGTATGTAAAGTTTCCAAATAAGAGTGACATGCATTGGCTAATATGATAAAAGTATGTTGTGTAATGTGGTGGCTTAGCCACGTTGGTGGGGAGAGAGGTGGAGGACAAGTGTCCCCTCTTAAAGCCTTTAAAACACCCATTCCACCCCCATTCCTCCCTCATTCCTCTTTTAGTTCAGCTGAAATTAACAAGAGTAGAGAGTGCAATGGAGTTAGAGGAAGAAGGTTAAGTTAGTGAACCTAACAAACTAAAGGTAACATTTTTACTATACCTTCTCTCTTTACTACAGCTAGATCTCATTTTACAACCTTAGATCTTGATTTTCTTGCATCTAGATTATAGATTTATTGTAAAGATATGAGTTTTATGGTAGATCACTAGATTTAGAACAAGAAAAATCAATTTTTAATTTTCCGACAAGGGGTGGTCGTCGGCGGGGGACCTACACTGGTCGTCGGCCACTCCATAGCCAGTGACCGAGCCGTGGGTAGCCCCCATGGCCACTGTAGAGAAATAAAAAACTCTAAAAGATGATTGTCTTAGATAAAAGAGAGTTACAAGATATATATAGAAGAGGAGGGTAAATGGGTACATATGGATAATAACCCAATAACTCAAAAACTAATAACTTAACTTAACACTCCCTCTCAAGCTGGAGCATAGACATCTAACATGCCCAGTTTATTATAAAGATTAGAATACACCTGATGTGAGACAGGTTTGGTAAGTAAATCAGCTAACTACTTCGAAGATGGTGTGAAATGGAACATAATCACCTTCTTGGTACAAGCATCTCTGACAAAGTGACAGTCAATCTCAATGTGTTTGGTCTTTTCATGAAACACTGAATTTTGGGCAATGTAGATGGCAGACTGATTATCACAATGCATAGGCACTGGTCCAGGCTGTCTGAAATCAAACTCTATCAGTAAAGTTTTTAACCACACCATCTCTCCATCCTGTTATCCAAAAGGATGAAGAGATCGATAGTGATGTCAACCATAGGATCCAAGCCGGCTGGTTGAAATGGAGGAGCGCAACAGGAGTTTTATGTGATCGTAACATTCCATTATGACTGAAGGGAAAGTTTTATCGAACTGCTATTAGGCCAAGTTTGTTATATGGCACAGAATATTGGGCTATAAAGAGACATCATGCCCAGAAGATGAGTGTAACAGAGATGCGCATGCTTCGTGGGATGTGTGATAACACGTGGAGAGATAAGGTGAGAAATGAGGATATTCGTACTAAGATAGGTGTAGCCTCTATAGAAGAGAAGATGAGAGAAAATCACCTACGATGGTTTGATCATGTGCGACGTAGACTTACAGATGCACCAGTCCGACGAGTAGAGTGTATCAATTTAGGGCAAGTTAAAAGAGCGCAGGGGAGACTGAAGAAAATATGGATGGAAGTAATACGACAAGATATGGAGGCTAAAGGTCTTAGTGAAGGTATATTGCTCGATAGGAATAAGTGGAGAAAGCTGATCCATGTGCCCGATCCGGCGTAATTCTCTTTTGGTTCATATAGCCTACCCCAAATACTTGGGACAAATGGCTTAGTTGTTGTTGTTGTATCTCGCATGTTGTATAAGCCATAGCTCTATACCCAGCTTCAGCACTTAAGCGAGACACAACATCTTACTTCTTACTCCTCCAAGTTACTAGATTTCCTCCAACAAAGATGCAATAACCAGTAGTAGACGGATCCCCTCGATCACCAGCATATCCTGAATCAGAGTATCCAGTATATGTACATGTCTATGTTTTTTATACACCAACCTTTTTTCTGAACAACTCTTGATGTAAGCTAAAAACCTTATCGCAGCTAACCAATGGGTCTCTCTGGGCTGATGCATGAATCTACAGAACTCCTACAATCAAAAGTTATATCTGACCTAGTCACCATAAGATAGATCAGCTTCCCAATTAATCTCCTATATCTCCCTGAATCAAGTGTATGACTGCCATCAAACCATAAATCTACATGGCTTCTATTGGTGTATTAGCAGGCTTGCTGTTGGTTATCTGCTTAACAGAAATCAATCTGACAACTAATCAAGATCACTGAGATATCAACAATCTAATTGGCCAGGTCGGCAAATATCAGGTGGGAGGTTTTCCGTTCAATAGAACATTCCTTAATTTAAGAACCACCTTTCAATTTCCTTCCTTGGTTAAACACCAATTAGACTGAATCTAAATCAGTCTCGATATACTATAAAGTATATCCCCTGTATAAAGGACTTAATCCACTTATACAGTATTTGGAGTGAGGTACGCTTAGAGCGAATCTCCTTAAGACAATTACGTCCCCCGCACCGGTGCTAACGGGATAATGGACGCTGGTCTCCCAAGATACAACACTCCTTCACGGTATTTGGATAGCACTACCAAATCACCGTACGGTCGAATCGTAGTCAACCAGTACCTTCACAGGATCGTTGAAGCAGCGGTACAAGGACAAATTTCGGATGAATATTTGCCTTTACTTTGGAGTAGCACCCACTGTTGAGGATGAAGGAAGGTTGAAGAATATTTTTCTTCAGAAGTATCAGATTCAGACAACAATTCTATAACAGAATCTGTTGAATTTTCTGATTCCTCTTTCAGAACAAATTTCGCAGAATCTTCTTTGGAAGTCGCTTTCCTACTTCACGCTGGAAGCCCAGTTCAGAACGTCGAAACTCACTTCAGGCAGATCAGAACTCAAAGAGAGAGAAGATTTCGCTGTTGGTGTTGGTGTGTTTTCAATTGAGAATCCGGAGCGCTATTTATAGCGCTTTAGGAGGGGCCAACGGGTCCGAACCCAACGAAAGGTTGCAACCTTTCGACCCAACAGTCACAACTGTTGGCTGCCCAACTGACGCACCCAACAGTCACAACTGTTGGCAGTCCAACAGTCGCAACTGTTGGCATTCCAACAGTTTAGTCCCATTTTGGCTTTGAATTAGGCAATCTTTAGACTTGAATATCTCATTCATTCGAAGTCGGAATTGAACATGTGAATATACCACGTTCATCCCCAATGGAAGGAGAACACACTCCAACCATCATCCAATTGATTCGATCAACGGATCTCGCCATAATTCAACTCAAAGATTCGCATTTATATTCTTCAATTCCAACAATTCCCCACAATGAATGGAGATTTAAGGAGATGACACACAAAGAGACTGACTCTATTGTGAAAGGTACTTGAGAAAAGAAACTGCATAAGGATAGGTGAACTAGGTCTTGAACTTTCCATAGCGAAAGCTTTATCGGACTTACTGGCTAATCAGTGAACTAGGTTTTGAACTGTTAGCCGTTAGTGTAATCCAAGTCAACAAGCTTCACACAGTGACTTTCCAAATCAACTTTGGTTCTCGGTTGTGTCCGTTTTGGCCCTGGACATTCTTGATTTCAGAGAGTATCTTTAGGGAATAACAGCCTCCATAGAAATTCCCAAAGAGCCGACCCAATTCTATACTCACATAGGTGATAGACCTATTAAGAGTAGTCTACTCTACTCCACTTGTTTAGTAACAAGATATAGACATCATTAAAAGCGTTAAGCTTATCCTTAATCCACTTGTAGAAAAGCACTTATGTGCACCTTAGGAATGGATTGGAGTCAAGCTCCCAAGTGCTTACTTGCTGAGTCAATCATAACTAGTTTTTCCTCTTGAACTTAGTCCGTGGGATCTCAGTCGCTAAGTGAGGTTTCCATTAAGCTGACTCGGTAAGGTTAGGCTTTTAGACCCATTCCCCTCGATGCGCAGTTTATACGCTCTCCACTTAAATCTTTAGTAAGCGGATCCGCTAAATTATCCTTTGACGATACAAAGTCAATAGAGATAATTCCATTTGAGAGCAATTGCTTCACGGTATTATGTCTACGACGAATATGTCTAGACTTACCGTTGTATATAACATTTTGTGCCCTAGATATAGCTGCTTGATTATCGCAGTGTATACATATAGCAGGCACTGGCTTTTGCCATAATGGTATATCTTCTAAGAATTGTCGAAGCCATTCTGCTTCTTCTCCAGCCTTATCTAAGGCTATGAATTTCGATTCCATAGTGGAACGGGCAATACATGTTTGCTTAGAAGACTTCCATGATACTGATGCTCCTGCTAGAGTAAATACGTATCCGCTAGTTGATTTTAATTCCTCAGAATCTGCAATCCAATTAGCATCACTGTATCCTTCCAGTACAGGTGGATACTGTCCATATCTCAAGGCATATTCCTTGGTATGTGATACGTAACCCAATACTCGTAGTAGAGCGGTCCAATGTAGATCACTAGGATTGCTAGTGTATCTACTTAACTTGCTTACAGCGTAAGCAATATCGGGTCTAGTGCAATTCATCAAATACATTAGACTTCGATAATCTGAGAATACTCCAACTGGCGTATTCCAGTTCCTGTATTCTTATGAAGGTGGATGTGTGAGAGAAAAGGATTTGTATTTTCCTTTATCCCATGATCCTTGAATCTTTCTATCATCTTATCCACGTAGTGAGATTGAGATAGACTGATTCCATCTGGTGTTCTGGTGATTTTAATTCCTAAAATTACATCAGCAACCCCCAGATCCTTCATGTCAAAACTGTTGGATAACATTCGTGTAGTGGACTTAATAATCTCAATATTAGTCCCAAGTATCAACATGTCGTCTACATAAAGACAAACAATGATACATGCATTTCCAACTGTTTTAGTGTACACACACTTATCGCATTCATTGATAGTGAATCCATCTTTGATCATGACACTGTCAAATTTCTCATGCCATTGTTTTGGAGCCTGCTTTAAACCGTATAAGGATTTTACCAATTTACACACCTTGTGTTCTTGGCCCTTGACTTTAAATCCTTCAGGTTGCTCCATATATATCTCTTCATTTAATTCACCATTTAAGAATGTAGTCTTGACATCCATTTGATGGATATCTAAGTTATGCAATACTGCTATTGCAATCAACATCCGAATGGACGTTATTCTTGTTACTGGTGAATAAGTATCGAAGTAGTCAAGTCCTTCTTTTGTCGATAACCCTTGGCTACTAATCTAGCCTTGTACTTATCGATAGATCCATCGGGTTTTAATTTTCGTTTGAAAATCCACTTACACCCAATTGGTTTACTTCCAGGAGGCAAGTTTACCAATTCCCAAGTATGATTACTTAGTATGGATTCTATTTCACTATTTATAGTTTCTTTCCACATTTGTGCTTCTGGGGTTGACATAGCCTCTTTAAATGTTTGAGGCTCGCTCTCAATAGCGTATGCTATGAAATCTGGACCAAAAGATTTTGAGATTCTAGATCTCTGACTTCTTCTTGGTTCAATTTTCGCATTAACAATCGGTTCCTCGGAGCTTTCGTCCCTGAACGCCATCTCGTGTGTTCTTTTCCCAGAAGTCTTATCTGCTTCCCGTTTGTATGGAAAGACATCTTCAAAGAACACAGCATCTCTAGATTCGATAATCATGTTTACATGAATATCTGGTATCTCTGATTTATGAACCAGAAATCTGTAGGCACTACTATTCAAGGCATAGCCTATGAATATGCAGTCCGTAGTTTTTGCTCCCAACTTAGTCTTTTTAGGTAATGGTGCCAGCACCTTTGCAAGGCACCCCCACATTTTAAGGTAATGGTATGAAGGTGTCCTTCCATGCCATAACTCGAATGGTATAAGACTAAGTTTCTTGTGGGTTACTCTATTTAGAATATAATTTGCAGTTAATAGAGCTTCCCCCCACAAGTTCTGCGGAGCTCCAGAACTTACGAGCATGGAATTTACCATCTCCTTCAAAGTTCTGTTCTTCCGTTCAGCAATTCTATTTTGCTGAGGAGTATATGGTGCTGTAGTTTGATGGATTATACCAAAACTAGCACATAACTCACTAAAATCATTTGATTCATATTCTCCGCCTCTATCAGATTTTAGAATCTTGATTTTCTTGTTGAGTTGATTCTCAACTTCGGCTTTATATGTTATAAACATATTTATTGCCTCATCCTTACTGTTTAAAAGATACACATAATAGTATCTTGTACAATCATCAATAAAAGTAATGAAATACTTTTTACCGCCTCTAGTTGGCATAAACTTCAAATCACACAGATCGCTATGAATCAACCCTAAAGGTTCTGTATTTCGATCAATTGAGTGAAATGAATTTTTCGTCAACTTGGCTTCAACACAAATCTCACACTTGCGAATTTCTTCCAAGTTGAGTTTAGGAATATATCTCAGATTAGACAAGTTCTTTAAAGACTTATAATTTACATGCCCTAATCTAGCATGCCACAAATTAGGAGACTCAAGCAAATAAACAGAAGATTTTCTTTTATTTATAAGCTTCGGGTACAAATACACAGACTTTTTATCTACCACTGCAACATTGACTTTAAAAAGTCCATCAACAAGATAACCCTTTCCCACATACATCCCTCCCTTAGTAAGTACAAATTTGTCGGATTCAAAAACCATTCTAAATCCTTTCTTACTAAGTATTGATCTGGAGATCAAATTCTTGCGGATGTCTGGAACATGAAGCACATCGTTAAGAGTAAGCTCTTTCCCCGATGTCCACTTCAGGATGACCTTGCCCTTTTCTTCAACCTTTGAGGAAGCTGAATTACCCATGAATAATTACTCATCTTGCTCTAGCCTTTGATATTCTGAGAATAACAATTTCTCCGAGCAGATGTGCCGAGTAGCTCCAGTGTCTACCCACCAATCCTTATTATTGGTTGTCAGATTCACTTCTGACACCACAGCTGAAAGGCTTGGAGACTCATGGTCGGTCAAGTTTGCCTGTGGGTGGCTTTTCTTGTTCTTTTTGAGACGGCTGCGACATTCATTCGCCTTATGCCCCTCTTTGTTGCAGATGTAGCAGGTTCCTTTGAAGCGCATGTTCTTGCCTTCTTGGACCTTTCCCTTGTACCCCTGGGAAGTCTTCTTCCGCTTTAAGCCTTTGGAAGTAGACGCTTTCCCCTTTGAGTCTTCGATCACATTGGCTTTTGCTTCGTAGGAGTTCTTACTGCTCCTTTTCTCGGACTTTCTGTTGTCCTCCTCGATTCGAAGCCTCACAATGAGATCTTTCAACTTTAACTCCTTTCGCTTATGCTTCAGGTAGTTCTTGAAATCTCTCCACGCAGGTGGGAGTTTCTCTACGATAGTAGCCACCTGAAAAGTTTCAGGAAGAATCATACCTTCGGCTTCTATCTCGTGCAAGATAAGTTGGAACTCTTGCACCTGACTGATTATAGTCTTGTGTCCACCATTTTGTACTCCAGAAATCGTCCTACGACGAACTTCTTGGTACCAGCATCTTCAGTCTTGTACTTCTTGTCAAGACTGGCTCATAACTTCTTTGCCGTTGTGATAGGACTGTAGACATTATAAAGAGAGTCATCCAGTCCATTTAAAATATAATTTCGGCAAAGGAAGTCACATTGAGTCCATGCATCAGTTGCAGGCTCTAGTGGATCTTCTTGCAGGAATCTGGCCAGATGAAGAGTGGTCAAGTAGAAGAGCATCTTCTGTTACCACCTCTTGAATTCTGTGCCATCAAATTTTTCTGGCTTCTCCGGCTTCGGGTTAGGAAGTGGAGTTGGCATCAAAACTTGTATGTTTGGTGCCTTGCTTGAGCTATCTTGATTAGTCTCAGACATTTTCTGCAAGTTCAAGCAGAACAGAAGTAAGAAACTTCAATACTAATTGTCTTAAGATTGTTGGTTATCTGCTTAACAGAAATCAATCTGATAACTAATCATGATCACTGAGATATCAACAATCTAATTGGCCAGGTCGGCAAATATCAGGTGGGAGGTTTTCCGTTCAATAGAACGTTCCTTAATTTAAGAACCACCTTTCAATTTCCTTCCTTGGTTAAACACCAATTAGACTGAATCTAAATCAGTCTCGATATACTATAAAGTATATCCTCTGTATAAAGGACTTAATCACTTATACAGTATTTGGAGTGAGGTACGCTTAGAGCGAATCTCCTTAAGACAATTACGTCCCCCGCACCGGTGTTAACGGGATAATGGACGCTGGTCTCCCAAGATACAACACTCCTTCACGGTATTTGGATAGCACTACCAAATCACCGTACGGTCGAACCGTAGTCAACCAGTACCTTCACAGGATCTTTGAAGCAGCGGTACAAGGACAAATTTCGGATGAATATTTGCCTTTACTTTGGAGTAGCACCCACTGTTGAGGACGAAGGAAAGTTGAAGAATATTTTTCTTCAGAAGTACCAGATTCAGACAACAATTCTATAACAGAATCTGTTGAATTTTCTGATTCCTCTTTCAGAACAAATTTCGCAGAATCTTCTTTGGAAGTCGCTTTCCTACTTCACGCTGGAAGCCTAGTTCAGAACGCCGAAACTCACTTCAGGCAGATCAGAACTCAAAGAGAGAGAGATTTCGCTGTTGGTGTTGGTGTGTTTTCAATTGAGAATCCGGAGCGCTATTTATAGCGCTCCAGGAGGGGCCAACGGGTCCGAACCCAACGAAAGGTTGCAACCTTTCGACCCAACAGTCACAACTGTTGGCTGCCCAACTGACGCACCCAACAGTCACAACTGTTGGCAGTCCAACAGTCGCAACTGTTGGCATTCCAACAGTTTAGTCCCATTTTGGCTTTGAATTAGGCAATCTTTAGACTTGAATATCTCATTCATTCGAAGTCGGAATTGAACATGTGAATATACCACGTTCATCCCCAATGGAAGGAGAACACACTCCAACCATCATCCAATTGATTCGATCAACGGATCTCGCCATAATTCAACTCAAAGATTCGCATTTATATTCTTCAATTCCAACAATTGCATCCCAAAAATCTTGTTTCCTCCAGAAGGTCCAGAGCATACTTTTACTGAGAAAGAAGTACATTGTATTTTTGATGTGCAACTTCAATTCTTAGAAAATATTTTGGACGTCCCATCTCATTGGTCACAAAATGACGCTTGAGATACATCTTAGTCTGCACTATTCCAGCTAAGTCACTACTAGTCAGCAAAATATCATTAACATAAACAGCCGGAGCTACAATGCCAGACCTTATGCGTCGAACAAAGAGAGTGATCTGAATGACATCGGCGAAAGCTAATACCAAAGATAGTAAGACTGAACTTCTCAAACAATGCCCTTAGACTTTGCTTGAGTACATATATAGCTTTCTTTAGACGACAGACTTTAGTCTCTCCCTAAGCAACATAACCTGGAGGTTGCTCCATATAAACTACCTCTTGAAGATCCCCATATAAGAAGGCGTTCTTGACATCCATCTGGAATAATGGCCATGACAAGTCAACAGCAATAGAGAATAGAATCTTGAAAGAGTTCATCCTGACAACTGACGAGAACATCCCAAAATAGTCAATGCCATATGTCTGAGTATAACCCTTGGCTACGAGCCAGACCTTATATCTATCCACAGATCCATCTGGGTGGTATTTTAAAGTAAAGCCCAGCGACAACCAACAATCACCGTATTTGTTGGTGCTGAACTCCCAAGTTTCTCTAAAAGAAAAAGCTTCCATCTCCTCATCCATAGCCTTTTTCTAGGCAAGTACCAATAAAACCTCTGTATAAGACCTGAGTATAGACTCAGAAGACAAAAGAGAGAGAGAGCAAACTGGTGAAAAGTGGGATTTAGGTGATCATAAGAGACGAAATTCGAAATAGGGTGATCAGTGCAATATCGTTTACCTTTTCGAAGAGTAATGGAAATATCAAGATCAGAGTGGGAAACTAATGGTGGAGGAGGAGGACCTTCTACCGGAGAGAGATTAGCCGGAATTGGTTCAGAGGCAGGAACCTTTTGGGCGATAAGTGTAGACGTATCTGAAATCTCGAACTGACTTTGATGCAGGTGGATCTGTAGTTTCTGCTGGCGGCACTGGCGAAGAACATTAGAAGCATGTGTAGGCAATGGCACAGATAGTGAAGAAGAAACAATCTCAGATATGGTGACAGGAACCTGTGTAGGAAAATATAAAACAGATTCAAAGAATGTGAAATCAGCAGATACCAAATACTTCCTGGTGGAGGGATTATAGCACTGATATCCTTTTTGTGCTCTAGAATACCCAACGAAGACACACTTTATACATCTAGGAGATAGCTTATCTAACCCAGAAGACAAGTCTTGAACAAAACAAGTGCATCCAAAAATATGGGGAGTCACGAAGAAGAGAGTTTTGTTAGCATAAAGATAAGATAATGGAGAACTTTTATTGGGAACAGAAGAAGATATCCTATTAATTAGATGACAGCACTTAACACAACATCAGACCATAAATATTTCAGAACACTCATATAGATCATTAAGATTCTAGCAACATCTAGAATATGTTTGTTTTCTTTCAACAACTCTATTTTGTTGGGATGTATAAGAATAAGAAGTCTGATGAATAATTCCATTTTTGGAACAAAAAATAGAGACATCCTTTTTTACATACTCCAAGGCATTGTATGCACGAAGCACACGAATGAAAGTATAAAATTGATTTTTTATTTTATTAAATAAAGACTCAATTACACTGGACACTTTTGACCTCTTTTTTAAGAGATACAATCACGTCATATGAGAGAACTCATCAACAAAGAGCAAAAAATATCTAAAACCCTTAATAAAGGGCACATGACTAGGATCCCAAACATCAGAGTGGATCAACTCAAAAGCAGAACTATTACGACTATTGACACGACTCTGAAAGGTAGCACGATGATGCTTACCTAACTCACAAGACTCACAATCTAAAGAAGAGATAGATGACTCAACAGGAATAACAGACCGTATTTTTGTACCGAAGGATGACCCAAGCGCTAGTGTTATAGTAAACGGATCAGGCTGACCTGCAACCAAGCCCGTAGGGGTCACTCAATCATCCAAATAGTATATGCCTCCTTGCATGCCCCGAACCAATCCTCCTCCTAGTCGACAAGTTCTGAAACACACAATGAGAAGAGAAAAATATTATTTTACAGTTATTTTGTTTAGTAAGCTGACTGATAGAAAAGAGACTAATAAGAAATCGTGGAACATAAAGGACATCAGTAAGGTCAAAGATGGAGTAGTCTGAACTACCCCATTGCCTAGTACATATGAATAGGTATCATCAACAATTTTAAAAGAGGGGAAGGCAGTGGACATGTTTAAGGACAAAGTTTTGTGCAATACATGTCATGTGGGATGAGGTTCCAGAGTCTAATATCCATGGCTTTTGAGGAGAGGCAGTATAGACGTGCATACCTGAAACAGATGCATGAGTCACTCAAAGATTGTTCTGAGAGAACTCTAACTGTCAAAGTTGATCATACTCCATCTGTGTCAGTACAACAGTGGAAGATCCCAGGAAGAATAGAGGAAGTGAATGAATAGTCCTGAGGAGTGCTACACGGAGCAGAAGAATCAGACTCAAATAATTATGCCTACTCAGGTCGACCAAATTTCTCTCAGCACTTCTCGGGGATGTGATTACTGCGTCCACAATACTTGTTGTCGGGGTCCTTTCTCAAAGGCACTCTGTCTGCCTCCATACGAGCCACGTTTACCTCCAACAAATCCACGTCCTCGTCCTCCAAAATCACTGCCACGATCAAGACCTCTGCCACATCCAAAAATTATGGCAGACTGCTCAATGGATGATGCAGAGGAAACATCAGCTCTAGTAGATATTCGCATAACTCTCGAGAAGGTGGCAGTTAACATGGGAATACTATCTCCTCTCAGAATCTGACCCCGCCACCTGGGATCGTAGTGAAGGGCTCAAGCCAAATAGAAACTTTGACACTGCGAGATCCTAACGATATCCCCTCAGTGTTGCCGCATCAGTATCAACAGGTTGATGCATCTCTAACTCATCAATAAGTCCTTTGAGTTCGCCATAGAACTTACACACAGATCTGTCTCCCTTTTGAGCTCAAACAGGCGCTCATAGATCTCAAACACCCTCGAAAGCTTCTTCTCATTGCCATTCATCGCCTTTAATGTATCCCACATCTCTTTAGCAGTAGTCAAGAACATAACACTACCACTAATTTTCTCCTCTAGACTGTTGAGAAGCCATGTCATCACAGAATAATCTCCAGTAAGCCAAGTCATATAAGTAGGATCTGTAGTAGCAGGTGGATCTTAAAGGAGAGCGCCAATGAATATGTGGAACGACTGTGCTCATAGCAAGTAGTTTGAGCCATTCAACTTCATCGTAGTCCCCAACATCATCTTGGGGACAAAAGTTTCAACCATAGAAGAGGAGACCATAGTGGAGGAACTTGTAGTCTCAGACATAATAGCCAGTTAGATAGATCATCAAAAATCAGCTAGTAAGTAAGAAAAACAAGTTAGTTACCATATAGTAGCACGAACAGCCAGATTACCAGATAGAAGCCTTGCAGATCATCAGCGAGGCACTGGGAGCCTCTGTTTAGGCGCTACAGAGCCTGGACAATGCTCTGGTTCGCTGGATAAGGCTCTGTTGAGCTTAGAAAAGGGCTCTGTTGAGCCTGGCAGCGGCAGGTATCCTCAGCAAGGCATTGGGAGCCTCTGATTAGGCACTGCAGAGCCTGGAAAAGGCTCTGCTTGGCTGGAAAAGGCTCTGTTGAGCCTAGAACAGGGCTCTGTTGAGCCTAGCAGTGGCAGGAATCCTCAGCAAGGTACTGGGAGCCTTTGATTAGGTGTTGCAGAGTCTGGAGAAGGCTCTTGTTGGCTGGATAAGGCTCTGTTGAGCCTAGAAAAGGGCTCTTTTGAGCCTGGCAACGGCAGGAATCCTCAGCCGGTTGAGGAGGACCGGCTAACCTTGGAGGAGGCATGGCAGCCTTGGGGAAGATGTGTAGGAGGTGCGAAAGCCTTGGAGGAGAAAAGGAGAAGAGGAAGAAGAAAAGACGGCTAGGTTTTGATTGCTGTGATACCATGTAGAGAAATAGAAAACCCTAAAAGATGATTGTATTAGATAAAGGAGAGTTACAAGATATATATAGAAGACAAGGAGAGCAAATGGGTAAATATGAGTAATAACCCTATAACACAAATACTAATAACTTAACAACCACCAATCTCGGCCATGGTGGTGGTGGGAAGAAAGAAAAGAAGAGGAGAAAGAAAAAGAAAAAATTTCAGCGAGTTGGTCGCCGACTAGCGACCACCTCTATCATTGGCGAGCGGCCGGTGGGTGATCGGCAAGCCCCTCTGGTCTGCCTGAACCCCACCCAGCCATGGCTGATTTGGGTCATGTTGAGGTTAAAATGAATAAAGGAAGAAGATGGGAGGAAAATTATGTCAACCCCTCAGCTGAAGAGATATTTATTTATGAGTCCAAATATTTGCATAAAAGACCATGGCTGAGTAATTAAATACCTTTTGCAAATGAAATTACAATAATACACAAAATAAAAAATATTTGTTACCTTATAGATCCAAACCAGTGGATTGTAGGGCCCTTACAAATTGCAGAAAAGTCCCTAAACTTTGCAGAAATTGCAAAAAGGCCCATTTTAAGTTAAAAAATCTTATAAGAATTCAGAAAATCTATAAAAATATCTTAAATATTAGAGGCTAGTGTTAACCTACTCTAGGTCCACCTTATTCATGCATTTTGGGGTTAAATGATGATTTTTTATGGAATTAGTCATTAATGGTCGAATTGTCCTTATTTTAGGGATTTCTGGAAATTGATCGGACTTAGGTCAGTGAGTGGATTTGGATCGACCTCTGGTGAGTAGATTCTCTCACTAGTCATTTCAAATAATATATTTTGAAAGGTTACTCGCTTAAAAAGAAATATTTAAATTGCACATATGTTATCTCTTATTCCAAATTATGAAAATGATGAGTTAGAAATAGTGTTTGTTTTATTATGTTAGACACATAATCATATTAACTTGTGAATTATGAGACACATAAACGTATATATAGTTAGTTCTTCATGTACTATTTGAAAATTGATAACGTTGCAAATGAGATTTGAAAGTGAAGTTCGAAATGAATTATTCATACAAGTAACAAACTTAATTTAACGAGTGACCCTGATTTTCAGATATTATGCTTTTATTATCTTTAAGTGATAGAGAAGTGAGTTTAAAAGTATAGGATCTTATTTAAATATGAGCATATGAAAGTGAAGTAATGTGAACTAATGTTACATATTTCTAAAGTGATAGTGCTATATGTTAAGTGATGTGTATTGTTCATAATATTTAACAAAAGTCCACTATGGAGTGAGTGAAGTGACATAAGCCTACCATATGGTATTGAATGTGTCAATAAGTGGCCTTCGGGCAAAGTGAAACTGGCCTTCGCGCAACCTATGATAAGGCTAGGTACTTTGTCCCCGGGTGGCAAATAAGCGCATAATGCGTGTTTCCATGCTCCATGGGCAATAATTCGTAGCCTTAGTGCGACATACTAAGGGTGGATTTATGGATTTAGAGCATAAGTGTATTTCTGACTAAATGGATAAATGAGCTAAATGAGGAAGAAATCGATAAAGTAGAAATGTACTTTATATTTCTGCATGATCGTCATTATCACAATTTGCATATCATGAATTCTGGAAAGATCTTGCTATATTTTAATATATGATTATTGTGATTTCATAAACAAAAGTTCAAATGTTATTTTCTGAGTTAAAGTGCACGATTCCCATTTCGTGATATATGCTAGATGAAAATGGTATTTATATATGCTTCAAAAGTAAGTAGTATTTTCTACATTAGGTTTTTATCATTCTCTAGTTAGAAACGAACTCATTGAGCTTATAGCTCACCTCGTGGTTTTATAACCCTTTTCAAATATTGAATAGATCGCAAAGTCTTGGTACGAGTATGTTCAGGGGAGGTGAAGTGGCGTAGGAGTTGCTGCATTTAGAATATTATCTTGTGTTTTTTTGTACCAACTAATACTGAACTAGATGGATTAGTAATCAGTGGTTATGTATCAAACTTAGTAATTGTGATGTGATGGGACCTTAAACATCTTATGCTATGTGGTAGTTTTGCTCTGAACTTCTAAATATAGCAAATTATTGTATTTTATTGTGATCATCTATGTGAATGAAGTGCCATCGGGTTGACACGTGTGGGATTCATTATGTACACGTGTCGCCGCTGCCACACACCTTGCCTTATTCTGCTGTGGGTGTAAGGGCGTGACACAGAAAGACACGTGCAAAGCACACGCACAAGCACATGCACATATGATAAAATCGATGTATAAGTCCTGAGTTTCAGTCTTGTCGATTGAGTTTGTTCATGATGTTGGACTATGTTAAGGGTTGATCACAGGCCTCAAGGTGAAGGTCAACACTCACAACCTAACCCTATAAACAGACAAACTAGTCCATATAGCTACAAGTAAACGTACTCGAACTGTTGTTACTAACCCAAGGGTCACTTTGAGATGGGATGTATTCAAGCAAGTGTGTTACTACTCAAAGTCTGACTGAGCTAGTAGACTGAAGCCAGCCTACAAGGCCGCCTACTTTACACTTTGTGCCTAGATAACAAGCCAAGTAGCATTGCATGTTTCTAGGAGGGTATCGGAGTTGATTATTTAGTATCAGATATCAGACCCTCACAATAGCTAGAAAGTAATTTGCTTTATTGCTTCCTCAAAAAATTATGGTTAATGAAGATATTGGAGAAAATACATTGGGTGGATAAGTTGTTTGGGTTTGATCTTTCTCTCGTCTTCAAGCTTTTTGTGCCTCCAACAGGAAAGCACCTCTCCTTTAAAGACTTTTTCTCTATAGAAATAGTCTCTCTTTCTTCAAGTTCAGGATCAAAGATATTTAGACAATATTGAGAGATGGGCCATGGCAGGGACCAAAGGAAGTCCAGCTCTGTGTTTTTTTCCCCCACGGTTTTTTTTTTTTTTTTTGGGGTGGGGGTGGGGGGGGGGGGGGGGGGGGGGGTGGTTCGGCTTCTGTTGACGATGTAAACATAAAGGCATCAACATTAGTTTGAAATAGGAGAGGGGAGAGAACCTGAACGATACGAATTCTCTTACAGATTTAAATATTCAAGGCATTACACTAGTTTAAATAGGAGGCATGTGAGAGGAAGGGACAGGGAGTTGAGACAATTAAATTGTTCTTGGTGTCTTTGTAGTATTGTACAGTGGCTCTGGGACAAAGAACAATAATTCACTTGTCAGAGCATACCTTCCCTGAAATGTAACATTTATTTCCAAAGTATACCTTACCTCTACAATGAAGAGGATACTGCAAAACCAAAAAGAAATGAGGGGGAAAAAAAAAGAAACTACAGAACATACCTTTTCTAAAGCAATTGAAGCTGTCAAACCAGATGTCAGCATTGCCACAACCTCAGGATCTGGCCTGGGCACCGGAAGTAGATGTTTTGCAGGAACCTGCATCCCAAGTAAGAGAGACTTAAGGAGGCCATGATATGTGAAAAAATTATATAGCAAGCAAATCAACAGATGGATGGATATATGGTCACGTAACTAAGTTAATAACTAGATACCATTGTGAATTCAGCATAGCTGCCAAAAGTCATAAGAGCAACAGGGGTGCCAACTTTCAAGTGGACAGAATCCCCAACAGCTGCAATCAAGCCAACAGCCTGCATCACAAGAACATCAATATTATGCAATTACCAGAATTCAGGTGCTGCAACAGAAAATCATAAAGTTGTTCATTCATTACTTATTAAATTTATGCAATTCTAATTTAAGGACATTCCTTTATCAGCCTGTCCTCTCCAAAAGTTGGTTTCCAACTGTTGTTACTTTTAAGATATCAACTTTGATAGAGTAAAAGCCCCAAGAATGATGCATCCATTGTTTGAGGGAATTTTTTTTTGAAGTTTGAAGATTCACAAATACATTCTACACATCTGAAGTCTTTAAACTTGTGACATTACATTCTTGCCATAATCCAACTTTTGGATAGGACATTTCACGTTAAGCCAGCTACTACTGATACCACTAGGGGTTACCAAACTTTCATGTTTGACATAGATACACAAATGTCTTGATATACGGCAGAAAAAATTTGTCTCCTTTGTGAGCTATGTTACACTTGTTAAGAGTTCTCTCTTATATACCTCAGTATATCTTTTGTTCCTGTCCAATTCTTAACTGTGTCTCCATTATATCAACTTAATGTTAACTCTTTTATATGAAATGGCCGCTCTGCAATTCACTGGATCAGTCGGGATCAGCTATGTAAGGACTATACTATTGATGGTTTATTCATTAGAAATGCTGAGGTCTGTTTTTCCTCTTTAGAATTGGAATATACCATGTATCAGTATCAGAAAAGTAAATCAGGTAATATTCCAACTTAAAGAGACTAAATTACCTGACTTAGTTGCAGTCTAGAGCCAGGTATTTTTAGAGTTGGAATTAAAAATTAGAAAAATAGCCCTAGTTAAAAAAGACTGTACACCGCCCCAAAAAATTAATAAAAATCTAAAAAAATTAAAACTAATAACTAACTTGAAATTAACAATCTAAACACTCTAAAACCTAGCAATAAACTTTCTTTATGTCTCTTAGTGATCATTGCCCCATCACATAGGGCTTTAATATCTGATTTCTCTGTTCGGCTAGACCAATTTTATTGAGTGGATTTCTACTATGAGTGCTATCTTTGAGTCACGTAGAGAATCTACCATTTAGTTTGAAAAGGGCATACCATTGATATTTATTATTTGTTAACAACCATGAAACTAAAAGGAAAGCATCCATAGGCGGTGTCTGAGAAAATTTAAAATCAATCATTGACTCTACTATTTCACAAATGAATCCAAACAGAACTCTTTGGTTCTTATCCAAATTTGATTTTTTCCCCTCCCTTCTTGTACATTATCTTTATGCTTAATGTAATACACTGATCCAAATCCTTTACATGTTCAAAAAAATAATTAAATAAATTGCACTGGGAATCAAAATAAAATTTTAAATCCACAGCTAGTAAGGAATATTATAACCCAAAGTTAAATGTACCTCAAAACCAGCATCAAATGGAAGACGTGCAGCAACATCTCCACCACTGCTGCTGAAATAACGCCCAGAGCTGAAATTTACCTTCAAAGCACACAATCCACACAAGTAGGGACTAAGCGGTATCCATGAACTCCAAAGGACATAAACAGTAGAATAGGTCATTTGTAGAAGAAGAGAGCTAATGGAAAAGGAGGTCATACATCACTAGCATTAACACCAGCATACATGACTTTGACAAGGGCGTGCTGTGGTTTGATGGGCAAACTCAACTGTGATCGAACATTTTGGTAGCACTTCGGAAATTGTGACTAAGAGTATGGACAACTCTACATAATAAATAACAAAAGTTATCAGCAGCAGCAAAATTTCATTGCAAAAATAATAACTAATAAAACCAGCAAAGGTTGAGGTGAAGAAGATGAAGAGAATACCATATACCCTCAATTAGGGTGCGGTAATTTGTTTATAGAGAAAAATACATGTCTTAATAGGACAAAGAGAATACACAATGTCCTACTTTGAGCAGAACAATCCAAAATAAAGAAAAGAAAAATCCTATTTTTACTATAACAAAGTCTTATTTCTATTATAATATTCCCCCTCAAGCTGGAGTATAGATGTCAATCATGCCTAGTTTGCTACACAAAATTGAAAATCATTTCAGATAAGAATTTAGTAAGATATCTCCAAGTTGACAACTCGATGTGACTAACGAAGTGACTATCCGATGTGCCATCATTGTCTCTGATAAAGTGACATCGACTTTAATTTGTTTCATTCGATCATGAAAAACAGGATTATTGACAATATACATAGCCGCTTGATTGTCACAATACATCACCATTGGCTTGTTGTCGATGACGCTCATTTCAAAAAAAAAAAGAGATTAAATCCACATCAATTTCTAAGTTGTATGACATGGCTCTATACTCAGCCTCAGCACTGGATCAAGTAACAATATTTTATTTTTTACATCATCATGTCACCAAGTTGCATCAAAAAAATAATAACCAGTACTAGAACGATGATTAATAGAATCACCAATTTAATCAGTATCAAAATATCTCATAATATCCAAATGAGATGAAGGACGATAAAACAATCCTTTATCTAGAGCCCTTTTAAGATACTGTAAGATACGACAAGCAACAGTCCTATGAAGTTGATACGAACTCTACATATAACAACCTAGCACACCCACAACAATTGTAATATCAGGTCGAGTGATCGAGTGATAGTTAAGTAAATTAGTTTACCAATCAATCGTCTGTACTTTTCAGGATCAACAAGCGACTCTCTTAAGTTTTGATCAAAACGAATATTAGATCCTTAAGAGTATCAACAGGCTTAGATCCTCATGTACCAGTTTCTTCTAACAAATCAATAAGATATTTTCCTTGAGACGAAAAGCCTTTCAGAGAGTGAGCAACCTCGATCCCTGAAAAATACCTCAAGAGACCAAGGTCTTCCATGTGAAGATGAGAACTCAAATAAGATTTCAACTGAATAATACCTCGATGATCATCTCCAGTGACAACAATATCATCAATATAAACTGCAAGAATAATAATGCTGAAAGAATAATGTCTTATAAAATAGAGTGATCAGAAGAGCTCCTCTCAATTCATGCTGTGTAATAACAGTACTGAATTTGTCAAACTATGCTCGTGAAGACTACTACAAACCATAGTTTGCTTTTTGAGTCTGCAAACCTTGTATGTCTCTCCCTGAACCTCATAATTAGGGGGTAAAGTATATACACTTTCTTTTGAAGATTTCTCTGCAAGAATGCATTTTTAATATCTGACTAATAAAAAGTCATTGCTTCACCACCACAACTGATAAAAGAATGCAAACAGAATGCAAAAGAAATACCATCGAGAAAGTCTCAAAATAATCAACACCATAGTCTGTGTGTAGCCTTTTGCAACCAACTGTGTCTTCAAGCACTCAATCTATTCATTTAAGAGAAAATTAATAGCGTATATCCATCGACAACCAATAGTTTATTTTTCCAGTGGTAAAGAAGTTAAATCCATGTTTCATTAGCACGCAAAGCATCATCTCTTTATCCACATCATTTTTCATTCAGGATCCAAACATAGCATCACACTAACATTTTGGGAGAGATAGAAGATAATGTGGTTGCAAAAATAAAGTATGTAGGAGATAAATGAGAGAAAATAACACTTTAGTTATAGGATATTGAGTACAAGAATAAGTACCGTTTCGAAAAGCTATGAGAAGCTCAGACACTTCAACAGAAGTAATTGACAGATGAGGGTTAAGCTGTCAGGATCAGTGATAATCTTTTTGCGTTGTTGATAAAATGGAATGGAAGTGAGTCTTCTAGTGGTACAGAAAGAGTAAGAGAGTGGTCGAATGAGTTACAGTGAAACCCAGAGAGGATGAAAAGTAAGATGTGCTTTCAAAAAAAGTGACATCCACACAAATCACATATTTTCTGCTGACTGAGTTCCAACATCGATATCATTTATGTCCAAAATATCCTAGAAATAAACACCGAACTGCTCGAGAATCTAATTTATTAGTCTTTTTTTTGAGAATTTGAACAGAACACGTGTGCCAAAAAACTTTAGGAGTAAATCAATAAAGAATTGAGAATGGGGTTTTGCCATTTAAATCAGAAAGATGAACCCTATTAATTAAGTGACAAGCAGTAAGGACCGTGTCAGCCTAAAAACACTTAGAAACATGCATATGAACCATTTAGTGTTCGAGCAATGCAAAATAAATGATGATTTTTCTTTCAGCAACATCGTTTTGTTGAGATGTATGGGCACATGAAGTTTGATGAATTATATTATGAGAAACATAATAATCTTGAAGAGTATGTTGCACATATACCAAAGCATTATCATATTGTAAAATCTTAAGCGAACAATTAAATTGAGTAGTAATTTCTTTAAGAAATTTTTGAAAAATAGAGAATTTCAGAGCAGTTTTTCATTAAAAATATCAAGTTATATGAGAATAGTCCATTAATAAAAGTTATAAAATAATAAAAATCAGACACACTTTTAACTCGAGTAGAACCCCAAATATCAGTATGAATAACTCCAAAAGAGAACTACAATGACTAGATGAAAAAGAAATTTTACAATATTTATCAAACCATCATGACTCATATTATAATTTAAAGACCACGTCAACAGAAGAAAATAATAATTTAATAAATTTTAAAGATGCATGACCTAAACATAAGTGTCACTGGATAAACACATCACATGCCAGAGTAGAAGCGCCCACTTTAGGTTGATTACTGCATTAAAGATAATATAAACTATCTTTCTCATACCCCACCAATCACCTACTTCATCTAAGGTCCTAAAAGTACATGATGAAGGAAAAAGTTATAGAACACTTAAGAGTTTTGGTCAAATGACTCAAAAATATAAGATTAAAAGGAACATGTGAATATAATTAACATTAGTGTGTGCAGAGAAGTGAGATTGACAATGCCAGTGCCAGTACTACGTTTGGAATTACTATCAGCAAAAACTATAGAAGGGACAAATATGTTATGTGAAAAGTAAAAAAGATGATCGTAGATTTATCAGTCATATGAGTTAACGCATCAGAATCAATAATTCAAGATGAAAGTGATGAACTCTCTAAACAAGAAATACCTAAATGTGCCAAGGTAGCAATATTTGAAGTAGAAAATGAATGCATCTTTTGAATCAGAGAATCATACTCAAATTTTGATAGACCAATATTCATCAGTAAAAGTACCAATAGTATTAGAGTCATGTGTAGTAAATGATCCAGCAAACCAGACAAATAAGCAGCTCGATAGGGCTAGGAAGGTTTGTCATGCAACTCCCAACATCTGTCAATACTGTGATTGGTTCGATAACAACGAGTACACTTTCGAGAATTATCTTAACACCACAAAAAACTTGGCCTATAGTAGATAAACCACGACTACGAAAAACATACCACTATGACCTCAGAAGCGTTACCTTGATCGGTTGAGAAAACTAAGGCAGAGCCATCAACTGGAGAGGGATTAGAAGTTACGATAGAAGATTCTGAAGCCTGAGATAGTCATGAGAAAGTATTATGCAGAGAGGGAATCCCCCCTTCACCTGCTAGAGTTGTTCCCAAAGTAGTTTGAGTTAAAGACTAAGTCCCGAAAGAAACTTACAAACATATAATTCTTAACGTTATTTTTTAAGAACTTCAATATTATTAGTGACTGAATGATAGTAGTTAAGTTCATCGATGATACGAAGTGACTGTAGTAGTCTTTTATACTCTTGTCGTCTTGTCCGAGACTAAATAGGTCCCCATACACTTCAAAAACTCGAGAAGCATTCTTCGTCATAAAATAAGATCACGAACAGCTTCCTATTTTTTTTTTGTAGTATCTAAAAACATATTGTTAGCACTTACTGTAGATTACATGTTCCAAAGTCAAGGCATCACCAAATAGTTGTCTCGTTCCCATTCTTTAAACGTCTTTTCAGTGGAGGCAAGTTTCACAGAAGCAAATATCTTCAGTTTGCCTCTTACACCAAGAAGACTCACAGATTCTCTCATAACAAAACTTTTTGCCATTCAATTTCACAGTGGTAATTTGAATACCGACGAGCTCTTTGATTTGTTTGATATCAACCATGAGAATAAGAACGGGGATAAGATGTTTATTACAATAAAGTTGAAATTTATTGCAGAAGAAGATTAAGTAGCTCTCTAATTTTATTTTTTTACCGTTCATGAACAGTAATTTTTTAGGCGAAAAAAAGCAAGGTTAGGGTTTTTTAGAAGAGGATGTGGTTAGAATTTTTGCTTTTATACCATGTTGAAGGGAGGAAGATGAAGAGAAGACTATATATCCTCATTAAGATGTGGTCGTTTATTTATAGAGAAAAAGATATTTCCTAATAAGACTAGGAGAATACACAATGTTCTACTTGAAGTAAGATAATCCAAAATAAAGAAAAAAATTCATATTTCTACTATAACAAGAATCATATTCCTACTCTAATAGGAACCTATATGATGACAGATGTGAACTTGTGCAAGAGTAGAGCAAAAAATAACAACACCCTATAATCAAGTTTTAAGAGCTCTAAGCGTCCCTAACATATTTAAACTGACTTGATGGAAAGTCGTTAATATAACCAATATTTTTTAGTTCAAAAGAAACGTTAATTTTATCTTATCATATCATCTCAACTTAAAAATATATATAACGTGATTGATAAAAAATTCTATTATTAAGATAATTGATGTGCCTTCGCCACCATATGCTGACCACTGTAAGATGAATTTTATGCATACAAAATAACTTAACTCTCACACAGAAAATAAAATTCTCTACTTGCTACTCGAATTTTGATAATTTAACAACAGTGCCAAACTCCACATATGTGCATCATATTGCTTATTGTAAGCCTCTGAGCTAGCAACAAAAGTGCAAACAATGTTTTTACCTTCTTCTTTTCCCTAGCAAGGTATCCAAGAGATGTAAGGTGAAGCATAAGAAGGTCAAAGTATTAAGTGAAATCCAATGTGAGATATCAAGAACTTGACACAAAAAGAACCCAAGAAGCATGATCTGAATAATAATGTAACTTCCAATAAATAATTAAAGATGCAAAAGTATGGCAATGGAATCATTGAACAATCAATGATCAACTAAAATCCAAGGACAATTATGATGAGACTATTTAAGCAATAAAAAAAAAGAAAGGTTTTTACATACACCCAAAATCTTCTTTATTTAGCAAAATAACCTCCAAATCATTGTAATTGCCAATTACCCCCAAATCATTTGAAAATGAAAATTTTACCCACCTCTTTTAATTTTTGAGAGTAAAAGGAAATTCTCTCTTAGTTTGTGTTAAGAGACCTAATATATTTAGAAATGACTAAATTATATTTAACTCTTCTTCATTCTTCTCTCTCATTTTAAAACCTGACCATAAACCCTGAATTTCAACATCCAAAATTTCTCTCAAAATCTTTGCAATTTTCCTAAATTAAACCCAAAATAATCCCAATTCCTCTTCAAGTTTTATCTAAAACAATATCCAATCTTCTCCTCTAAATGTTCAAAATTTCCATGGATAATTTTAGCCCCCGATGGATGCAATTCCACTCCAAATGGAGGTGGGGCATTGGTCAAAGAAATCCCCCAAGCAGTAGTGGTTGTCAATTAGAAATGCATTGAATTTCAGTCAGACAAAGATGACAATAGAAGAGACAATCAATAATGTTGAATGAAGAGGAGAAGAAGAAGATGATGGGAGTACATATGACAAATCATCAAAGCTCTCGGAAAATCCTCGTGCTTTGGGGATCCATCAACGTACAAAATAAAGCTTCAAACATTCACTAATAGTCATACACATAGGATCAAAATGAAGGGATAAAACATGAGGATCAAAATAAAGATTGTAGTTTGTACACACTACCTATTAAAGAACATCATTGTCAGGTCAACGGTGACAAATGAGAGGAAAAGTGGTGGTTGGGATGGGTTGGCGGAGAAGGTTTCTTGTTCCACCATTAGAGAAACTTGAAATAGACGTCGAGGAGTTGAGAGAGAATGTAGAAAGGAGGAAGAGAACAAGAGTGAGCTTGGAGGAGGAGAAGAGAAGCTCTTAGATTGTTGGGAAGAAACAAGAAGGTGAAGGAGAAGGGTATAAGAGTACATTGCACTTTAACATCTAAAATAAGATGGAAAAGACTACAAGGGGTAAATTTTAAGTGCCTAATGATTTGAGGGGTAAACTAGCAAATACAATAACTTGAAGGCTATATAAACCCAACAATAAAAGATCAAACATAAATTGATGAAATCTTTTAGAAAGATGATTTCGACAGGATAAATGAAAGATGGATAATTATGTTGGAAATAACACATTAACACTACATAAAATAAACATAAAATAAGTAAAAAACTTGTCATATTTCATTCTGTGACTGGGCCATCATATATTTTACATTGTTCTCTGTCCCCAATTATCCCCAGCCCATAGTACCACCACTCCCACCCCACACCCCAATCCCCCACACAAACGAAATAAATACACAAATATGTAAAAAACAATACAACATGAATACTTATATATTGTTCCGAAGTGATAAGGGTTGAATATTTGCCCCCATTAGCATCAACTTGTTTCATATGTCCCTCTAAAAGGCCTTATGTCAGGTTTGCAATTCTTCTTTGAAGCACTGTGTATAGTATTTTATATCCTTTGAAATAAAGACTTACTCTTATCTACTTTGCTATGCCACCCAACACTATATTCCAAGTCAAGCGTTCACAAATAGGTGAAATATCTGGTTTTCAAGAACAAGCGCACAAATTTATTAACCAACTACAGGTTGAAACATTCATTAGTTGTGAATATGTGGAGATATTTTTTTGAAGATACCAAGTTAGAAGGTTAGCAGAAGATAAGGAAAAAAAGATAATAATAGAGAAAAGTCAAAAGAAAGTAGGGGAAGGATCATGTTGTTGGAGATATACTAAAAGCCTTAGGCTTTTGTATTAGAACTCTATATATGATTTATTATTTAATAATATCATTTCTATTTTTTGAGAATCTGTATGGGCAAATGATTGTACTATATACATGTGTATTTTGTGTTCTACATTGTAGATGACCTGATGTGTAGAGTTCGGCTTACACACAGAAGATCAGATTATCGAATTTCTATAGAACATAAGTTAGGTCTACAATCTTAGATAGAGTTGGACACACTATCGGTAGGATTGTAATGCAATCTTCTGGAATAGTCTATCTTGACTATAGGAGACTGTTTGATATCTCGAACTATTGCATTAGTGCACTTTACGTGTATTGGACAAGATGAGATATTTTTTTATATATTGATTATATTAGAAAATTAACACTCTATGATAATTATGAGTGCTTAAACTGTTAAGCCCGAAATGTTCAATGGACATGTGCATATTATATCTGTCACTTTGATCTATTAAGAAGTGAGATTTTTTTATGAGTCAATAGCTTTAGTGAGTTGAGTGATAATAAAATGTGTACGATGGATTTTATTCATTGACGGAATTCGCGTCCCGGTATGAGAGTGATGATGTCCTTTTGAAAAGCTTATAAGTTTTGACCATGTCAAACCCTGCCGGTAGATTTAATTATCCGACATGACAAATAAGTTAAGTGGTAGGTATTAAGGACAAGATGTCGATTAAATAAAATTATCAGTAATTTACTTTAATCGACGGACATCGGAATCTTAACGCAAGGGATTTTAGGCATATAATAATAAGGATCTCAAAAGTAATTAAGATAAGAGCAGAAGTGCAATTATAATTCTTTAGTGGACTGAATTGTAATTTATGAAATTAAAGATTCTAATTCTGGTTGAATTAGGGTTTCCTAATTTTATTAGAAGTCTAATCCTCATTTGATTCCTAGTGGTTCCCATCATAGCCTATATAAAGCCTCTTATAGCTCATTGCCGCAGTATGCATCATACAGAAGAAACAAAAGAGAAAAACCCTAGTTTCTAAAAGACGACAGAAAAGAGCTGACGGAGAGATCGGAAGTTCGGAGCCACCTTCCATCCAATCTAGCACTCTAGGAATACGATAGAAAATCGTGAGGTGTTCGAGATGTCTTCCCAATTCGTAGTTGAAAATTGTTAACGAGATCAATCCAGCGAGATCTCGAAAGTATGATCTCATTCTTTGTTAAATCTATAGGATTGCATGTGCATAATTTTTTGTAATTTTGTTGTTCAACCTGCATACGCTCAAAGCGATCTCAGAAATTTTCCGCACTTTCACATGTAGGTGTTAAAGAAGCACAATAATATATATTTACTTGAGTACTTAGTATGTGAGTGTGGAAGAAATTGCGAGTGTGGGAAATGGAATTATCATGTAGTTCCGTATTTTTGTTTCTCATCAATAAAATAGTAAATAGCATTCTAACGTAAAAATAAAAATGACCTTACTGAAGTAGTAATTTAAATTGTTTTATCTGTTTACATCTTAAGTTACATTCCGTAAGACTTGGCACAACTTCAGAGTGTCGTGCAGTGGTACAAGAGCACTCATGTTCAATTTTAGACCAGCATGCATATTGAGCGGATCACAGGGGCACGGATGAAGGGTTCGGCCAGAAAGATGGGAACTCAGCCTACAAGGAATTGTAGATATGTATCTCACCAAACATTCAGGTTTTGGTACAAAGGCATGGACATCGAAAGTTTAACTTCAGTCTAAAGTTAGTAAATTGCCCAATAAATTACGCAAAATGGCATTGATATTTGTGATAATGGTGAAAACTGAACATTCAACATAGAATTAGTTTCAGTATGTGCATTTGCACCTTTATGGACTGAAAGTTCTCTAAGTTCACAATTTACATAATCCCATATTATAGCCATTTCCAATTACAATGCGATAAATAACAAAAATTAGCAACAAATTTATCACAAACTTCATTTTCAAGGGCAAGGTTTAGGTATAAGAAAAATTAATAAAAAATACAACTTCAACATAAAAAAGATACTAATGTGAGCAATAAGAAGCATTTCATGATACTGCCACTGATGAAATTATAACTATGAATGTTATATTACTTTATGTGTTAATCTCTTATGACAATTTAACAAATCAGCAAATTTAGGTCAAGAAATTAAAACAGTAAATTTCCTTTATAGGTTTGCCTTTATAGGAGAGAAAAATTATTCAAACCATATAAGCATGGTTTTGTTGTCATATTTAGCAGATGGAAATTTAAGCATATTCAGTATTTTAGAAGTACTTTACAAGGTTTTTCATTTAAGATTTCAAATTCAATTTAAACAAATTACACTTGTGATTATGAACTGCTCAAAATGGGAAACCCACTACATACCTAAAGGAATCTCTTAACTTCAATGCTGGTTTTAATTAGATTACTGTATTGTTACTTGTGCTACATAACTGCTTCCAATCATAGTTTTATATCGTTAATCAAATTCATCATAACTTTAAAAAGTTACAAACTAATCCCTTTTGTACAACACAGACCAGAATATTACATATAAATAAGGAACAAGATTTAGCAAGACATACATTTTATTGTAAGTGTGAGGTATCTCAAAGCTCGGTGCAGTGTATGTGGAGCCTCTCCTTGACTTGAATGATTTCAGACTATATTTTTCCTCTTCCATAGGTGTAGGCCAGTACTCCATACCCCTGCGCTTACTAATCCACAGACAAGCACCAGCCTTGCTCTCATCTTTAATAAGCTCATACGCACCTTAGATGTAGCATGTAGAGGTGTGTCTTAAAACATGTATGTAGAGACATAATAAAAAACATGGATCAACGAAAACATGGGACTCCTAATTCTACCTTAACCAGACTACTAAAAGAAAATGCACAATATGGGAAAAAAAAGTCAAATACGATAAGATTTAATGATGTGATTCATAAACAAGGAATTGGATGCCAAATGAATTAATAGACATTAACAGATCCATTTAGCTCAAAATACATCGCATGCAAGATCTCATGAGGTGTTTAGAAATAGATACATGTGACTGAACCCATATGACTGCTATAAAGGTTTGTGAGATTAAGTTAGGTTATGCATGTATGACTAAAATTGATGTACGTACAACTGTTGACTATCAGAAGTCCAAAATAACTCTATGCTAATACACTTATGATGGGAATCAGTAGACTCTTTTATTTGTTTAGGTTATTTTTTCTTTTATTTTAGGCTAGGCTTATTTTTCCCTTTTGCTTTAGTCTCATATCGTGTATGACGAGAAACTCTACTTGTATGGGGGCCTATAAAAGGCCAAGTGTTGTAGTTGCTTTTCAGTTCAGTTGATTTGAGAATTTAAAACTTTGCATTGTAATTATTACTTTGTGTTGAATTTCTACATAGTGATGTGTTGAGTGAGAGAGCGATCTCCTTGGTGGTGAAGTCAAAATCAATCGTTATCCTCTTAAACCCTAATTTATTTTTCCTCCTTATTTTCTTTCCTTTCCCGTTCCATATCAGTGTAGTATCAGAGCTAAACATGCTTTTTTCTTCCTCCACAAAAAAGTTTCCCTCCCACAAATCTCAAAACCCCAGATCCTTCTGCTCCCCCTTTTCTCATCTCTAGTTTTAAAAAACAAAAAAATTCTGAAAACTCTAGATCAGATTTACAAAAAAGTCAAAGAAAAGAAAAAGAAAAGAAGAAAAAGAAAGAAAAAATAAAATAAAATAAAAAATCTAAAATTCTCCTCAGTTATTGTTCATCTTCCTCAAACAGCAGCCCCAAACCCTAGTTGGGTCGTCTTCAACACCACCGACTTCAACTTCGTCTTCCTCGTCTTCTCTTCCTCCTCGACATTACCACTGACATCTACACCTTCGTCGTCATCTTCAGCAAACCCAAGTCCTTATCATCGTCGCCAGGTTCTCACCGTCGCCTGCCGTCATCACCACTTCGTCATCACTGTTGCTACATCGTCGTCCATCATCAGATCTAGTCGCCACAGGACACCACACCAGCCATGGTTCACAGTCGCGGTCTCGGTCGCCGACTCGGCGGGCACTGATACGGATCGGTCTCGGTGACTCGAATCGGTCTCGGGCGATACGCGTAAAACGCTACATAGAAAGCTCAAAAAATTCTGAAAAAATCACGAAAAATTTAAAAAAATGTGAACATCCACATTCATGTATCATATGTCTAAAAATATCACTTAGCACACTAAACATAAAGCGAAAGCATAAAGACACACGTCGTCGGTAGAAGCATATCAAAATCCATGCACAATATAGTAAATTGCACAAACTACATTCATAAATATATGCTAATGTAGTTATTTCCACATTGAATTGCGACAATCGGGCAGTGGCGGCGATCTCCAGATCTGAGCGAGAGAGAGGTAAGTTTTTTTCTTTCTTTTTTTTCTTTATACCCGTTCGTCACGGGTGAATATACGTTTCGAGCCGACTCGGTCGAGAATCAGAGTCGACTCGGCCGAGTCACGACCGATTCGGCCGTTAATCAACCGAGTCGACCGAGTCAACTCCGATTCTCGGCCGAGTCAGTCTCTTCTGAGTTGAGTCGACCGACTCGTGACTCAGACTCGTCTCAGAGCGGGCCTAGACAGATACGACTAGGCCGACTCGTCTCCGACTCGGCCGAGTCTTTGAACCATGACACCAGCCTCCCGATGTTTCCATCTTCCTCATTTTCTTCCAGCCGTGACTGCACGCCGAGATCTAATGCTTCATCCTCCTCCAATCTTCTCCGCCCTTCCCTGTTTTCTTCTTCTCGTCTTCACCGCCCGACAACACCCGCGACCGCTACCGCTCCCGATCGTCATTGTCAGAAGCTGTCGTCCACACGAAGTCGAGAGAAAGAAGGTTACTGGGTTCAGTCGGGTTCAAAACCCAACCCGATCTAATTGCCTTTCGAGTTTGACCGACCGGTTATTGAATCAGACCCACGACCCAATATCTAATTCAAGTTGAGGGTTCAGATCAGGCCGAATCTAACCAAGCAAACCCGAATGCGACCCACTCCAACTTGAGCAAGCAGGCCGGTCCGACTCAGACCCGGTCCAACTCAGTTAAACCCGATCTGACTTGGCCGAGTTGACTCGACTGAGCAACTCAGTCCAGAAGCAATAGCAGCACAGCAACCTTTCGGAGTTCATTTCAGGCCCATTCAGAGTACGATTCGAGTTTCGTTTGAAGCGTTGAATCGCATCTGAGTTTGAAAAATACTAAGAGAATTTCGCAACTTTTGGACAACAGATCTGACCTCTGCACAACTTTGTTTGGAGCCGCTACTCAGTATTGATGTTTTTTCAAGCGCCTTTGGATACATTCTAAACTAATCTCACACTATTGTGATACTTTGCATCTCTTATGAATTTTTTGTGATTATTAGTTGTAGTTGTTACTATTAATTGCCTATATTGGTGCACGTTGCATATTCACTTTTATGAATCATTTTCTGCATCATCGTTTTAGAAGTCATTAGGAAATTTTTTTGTTTGATCATATAGTGCATGCATTTAATGACACTTGGAGATTGCTTTGCATCCGTATGATTGTGTATGTTGCATTTGCATTATAGATACTGCATGTTCCTTCGTAGTAGTAGAACCTATCCCCTGAACATTTAGATATGGAGTCTAAACTAGATCTCATCCTTAAAGAACGTCAGGACTTAAAACTTAAGATAGAAGTGTTAGAAAATAAAAAGAGAGCTCTAGCGATGACACTCAAGATAGAAGAAAGGACACAACTAGACATAGGGATAGCGAAGATGACATAATCTGTATGATTAAAATAGATCCTACTACATATTATAGTATCCTTGACCCGAAAATTTTTAGTGACTGGATGGCATACTTAGTTTACTATTTTGATTGGTATAGATTTAATGAGGACGGTAGGATTTGGTTTGGAAAATGAGACTTACAGGGTCAGGTAGAATTTACTATCGGTAAAAAGAGTATACAAGGCGTGAGGCTTTTATAGAGTCCTGGAAGGAAATGAAAGAGAAACTTAAGGAGAAATGCCTTCCTAATTCCTATAAATATTGCATCTTAGACAAACTGCATAGCCTTCGCCAGAGTAACAGATCAGTTCAAGATTACATTATCGAATTTGATGATCTAACCCTACACTGTGAGGTGCAAGAAGACTCCTACTAAGTTATATCTCAGTACTGTTCTGAGTTAAGATCAGACATCCAGCGAATTATGTTCACTCACTCCCACAATATAAAGACCCTTGAGCAAGCCAGTCAGCTAGCTCAGGATATAGAAATTCCCTCAAATTTTCTTCAGAGCATGGGGTCATTCTTAAAGTCTAGAAGCAACCTAACACAAACTCTCACACCACTAGAGACCCTAAGGGCAAGTCTATGATATGTGTCTTCTAGGAACACCAAGGGTAATCAGTGTTTTAAGTTTCAAGGTTATAATCACATCGCTACACAGTGCCCTCTAGAAACCTTCTAGTTAGGAAAGCCGATGATGATGAGATCCAAGACAGTAGTCTATGAACCCACTGCTAGCGCGACTAATTCTGATGATGATGTGAGTTTCTAGCATCCAATTGAGTGTTGTTAAGTGTTCACACCCAACTATTAGAGATAAGACTGTTGTAGGTCTGGTGTGTTCCACAGTTATGTTACACATGAGGAGAAGAATTAAAAGTTGATAGATGAAGATAGCTGTGTGAACATGATTATCAAGACAGCCCTTGAGAAGATGGGTCTCAAGATTGAACCACATCCCCACCCTTTGGGTTGATAAGACTACTCAATTTATTAACCCAGCGTTGTCAGGTCCCTAACCACATGTCTACCTACGAGGATCGTATTTGGTGTGATGTCTTAGATATAGATGTTGTAGACATTTTATTGAGTAGGCCTTGGTTGATGAGTTGGATGTGACCAGTCTGGATAGGTCTAACACATATGAATTTAAATTCAAAAAAAAAAAAGATAATGTCGAAGCATGTCAAGCCTAAGTCAAATGTAAGGAATAATAAGGAGGGAATAGTCAGTGACAAGAATAACAAGTCACCATGTTACTTAGTGACTAGATCTCACTTTTCGCCTGAGTCTCCTATTGATGGGTTTACTCCAAATTAAAGAATTCTCTCGGCCTTCTCCCTCTTCCCCTACGTATCTCACCCATTATCACAATTGAACCACCTGCAACCACATTTACATGAGTTGCATGATCATAATATAAGGAAAATGATAATCAGCAATTATAACTATCTGTTTGCTGCAGAGTCTCACAAGCAGTTATAAGAACTCGGAATAGGTGACGAGGTACTGGTTAGCTCAGAGAGGTTCCACTGGAAACTTTGAAAAAGCTCCATACTCAACGCAGGGGTCCATACAAGATTTTGATGAGGTTTGATTCAAGCACCTAAGAGCTCGATATTCCCATGATCTTGGGATCAACCCGGTGTTGACACTTTAAAAAAGACAAGATTCTGACTGGCCTGAACAATGTCTAAACTTATTGACATTTACAAAAGACAAGTGAAAGATAGGCTGATTGGTCTGAACAATGTCTAAACTTGTTGACATTTACAAAAGACAAGCGATAGACAAGCTGACGACCAGTTCTGTACTTGTTGACATTTACAAAAGACAAGTGACAGATAAGCTGACGACTAGTTCTGTACCCATCTCCGAGGGACAAAAAAGCAACTTGGACTCTACTGATCCAGTGAAGCAGACAGTAAGCCCAGATTGTCTCTAAACAGACCTCAGTAGGTCTAAGATGCTAGCACTTAGCATCACATGAGCCCAAAGGGACAGCCTCGCTAGAGAGGCTAAGATCATCCTAATTTTGCCTTGAAGTCATTCACAGCTCCGTCAGGAAGCTAATTTATAGCTTCGCCTGAAGTGCTCGATTAACTCCGCAGAGAGAGTTAGCTTCGCTCAAAGCCACACGCAACTGCGCAGAAGAGTGTTCGGTAGCTTCGCCACAGATGTTATCTAGCTCCGCTGAAGAGCTTTCTTTTGACTTCGCCAGATGCGTCTTCCAGCTCCGCTGTGAGCTCGACGCGGCAGCTCCGCTGCGGGTCTGCTATGGTCAACCTTTGACCAATTAAATCTCAGGATTGAGATCAAATCCAATCAAGATCAAATCTAAGATCAAATTTGGCAGTTGATTGCCACAATCTCTTGACTCTCCTAAAACGACTAAGAGGATCAATGGAGATCTTCCAATTATATGAAAAGGATCAAAACAGATCAGGAGACCGACCTTCTAGCTTCGCAGAAGCTGATTTTAGACTCGCAGTAAGGCTACTTTCCAGATTTAAACAGATTTGATTCAATCTATTTCTATATTTTCAAGGGACAATTATACCCTTACTCTCCCTATAAATAGCCCACCAGGGGCACAAGGAAAGAGGACGACAACACGGGAAGAGACGGCAGACTTCTCGAGATGACGCACCACGCGCACAAACAGAGATCTAGTCTCTTACTTCCAAGAATTCAGAGACTCTAGAGAACTGCTTCTCTAATCAGGGTGCTGATACCCTAATACCTTCCTTCCTGTCAAGGAATCTCCGGAACCAGGCGAGAAGGAATTCCTAAGATAAGGCGGTTTTGAGAAGCAACAATAAGGTTCTACCAACCTTTCGTTCTCCGATTCCCCGAACCAGGCGAGAAGGGAATCACATCGCTCGCATCGTCAAAGGGATAAAGTGGTCGCGCGCTAACCAGACTCCTACCGGCACACTTCTCCAGAATCTCCGAGGAGATCTACTTGTAATCTTTGTAGAATACTTGTAATTTAGCTCATCGACTCTTTTTTTTGTAAGTTTTTGTAGATTTTCTAAATCTTGTTGACACTTTAAAAAAGACAAGATTCTGACTGGCCTGAACAATGTCTAAACTTGTTGACATTTACAAAAGACAAGTGAAAGATAGGCTGATTGGTCTGAACAATGTCTAAACTTGTTGACATTTACAAAAGACAAGCGATAGACAAACTGACGACCAGTTCTGTACTTGTTGACATTTACAAAAGACAAGTGACGGATAAGCTGACGACTAGTTCTGTACCCATCTCCGAGGGACAAAGAAGCAACTTGGACTCTACTGATCCAATGAAGCAGACAGCAAGCCCAGATTGTCTCTAAACAGACCTCAGCAAGTTTAAGATGCTAGCACTTAGCATCACATGAGCCCAAAGGGACAGCCTCGCTAGAGAGGCTAAGATCATCCTAATTTCGCCTTGAAGCCATTCTCAGCTCCGTCAGGAAGCTAATTTATAGCTTCGCCTGAAGTGCTCGGTTAACTCCGCAGAGAGAGTTAGCTTCGCTCAAAGCCACACGCAACTGCGCAGAAGAGTGTTCGGTAGCTTCGCCACAGATGTTATCTAGCTCCGCTGAAGAGCTTTCTTTTGACTTCGCCAGATGCGTCTTCCAGCTCCGCTGCGAGCTCGACGCGGCAGCTCCGCTGCGGGTCTATTATGGTTAACCTTTGACTAATTAAATCTCCAGATGAGATCAAATCTATTCAGATCGAGATCAAATCTATTCAGATCAAGATCAAATCTAATCAAGATCAAATCTGAAATCAAATTTGACAGTTGATTGCCATAATCTCTTGACTCTCCTAAAACGAGTAAGAGGATCAAGTGAGATATTCCAATTATATGGAAAGGATCAAAACAAATCAGGAGACCGATCTACCTGCTATTTCTAGCTTTGCAGAAGCTGATTCTAGTCTCGCAGCAAGGCTACTTTTCAGATTTAAACAGATTTGATTCAATCTGTTTTTATATTTTCAAGGGACAATTATACCCTTGCTCTCCTTATAAATAGCCCACCAGGGGCACAAGGAAAAATGACGACAACACGGGAAGAGACGGCAGACTTCTCGAGAGGACGCACCACGCGCACAAACAGAGATCTAGTCTCTTGCTTCCAAGAATTCAGAGACTCTAGAGAACTGCTTCTCTAATCAGGGTGCTGATATTCTAATACCTTCCTTCCTCTCAAGGAATCTCCGGAACCAGGCGAGAAGGAATTTCTAAGATAAGGCGATTTTGAGAAGCAACAATAAGGTTCTACCAACCTTTCGTTCTCCGATTCCCCGAACCAGGCGAGAAGGGAATCACATCGCTCGCATCGTCAAAGGGACAAAGTGGTCGCGCTGACCAGACTCCTACCGGCACACTTCTCTAGAATCTCCGAGGAGATCTACTTGTAATCTTTGTAGAATACTTGTAATTTAGCTCCTCGACTCTTTTTTTTTGTAAGTTTTCCCCCTTGCAAATCAATGGAAAACAAGATGGCGACTCCGTTGAGGATTGGTCTGAACAATGTCTAAACTTGTTGGAAAATCCACTGCCCCTTTTCCATCTAATTGGAAAATCCAATGCCCCTCTCCGGCTAGCAGCTGGCGATCATGGTCTGGCGCCGCATCTCCAAACATGAAGCCGGGCTTCTGATAGATTCTTCGGTCAGAATCTTCAAGGGGAGCAGTAGTTAAGATGCTCCTCATGGTGCGTTAATCCCCACCGTGAATAAGTGTATCTCGAGCGGGAGAGCTTCGCTCGCTGAATAGAGAAGCCTGCCCTTGGAATTGCAAGCTGACATTGTCATCTAGCCCCCTGGCTGTGCCAAAGAGACTGTTCAAAGGAACAGAAGTGCAGTGCACTGTAAGAACAAAGAAAAACTATGATTATTTCACCAGCCAAATAAGGGCTAAAACGAGAAAGCAAAATCTGTTAAGGCATAGCCTCGCTCTCCGAGCGAAGCTGGCCTAATGATAGCTTCGCAGCTGCAGCATAACTCCGCATTCCACACGAAGGCAGGATGTAGGAAAATATCCAAGTGTCAGCTTCGCTCTAGAAGCTTGACCTTGAACAACAGAATGCGACAAAGCCCCAAGGGCTAACTTCGTCAGAAAGATATTATAGCCTAAAGACTATTTTAAGGACATTAAGGTCCTTTTTAGTTACATTTCAAAGGACAGCTTCGCATCCTGTCATTCAACAGGATGTGAACCGCCTAAGGGATAGCTCCGCTTGGAAGCTTAAAGAAGGACTCTTCAGTTCTTGGATTCCCGATCAAGAAATATAGGAAAATTCAGAGAGTCAAATTCCCTAAGATTAACAGATCACAATTGATCATTTTTGGCTCATCTAAAGATAGCCAAAAATCGGCTTTAAGAGAGAGATGAAAATCTCTGATCAAAAAGGAAAGATCCCTACCGCGATCGGTCGTTCGATGACCGGAGGAGGAGAAGGACCCTCCGTTGCAGAGGTTGCGACCTCTTTTCCCGCTCGCCTCTTGGGAGCCATTGAAGAACAGTGGAGGTTGGATTCTCAAGTAAAGAAGAAAAAAGAAGAAGAATAGTCAAGTACTCTGAGAAATTCAAAGAGAAGTAATGCCATCTCTCTTAGCCCGATGGGGCTTTTATAGGCTGATGATCGCCTGAAACGACGTCTCGAAAAGAGCACAGGCTGTCGTTTCAAATTAATTTGAAACGGCACCTAAAGCGCCTTCCCGAGAAGCGCTGATTCAGCCCCACTAAGGGCTAACTCCGCCATAAGTCAAGTGCTGACTTAGCGCGACGTATCGATAACTTCGCCGAAAAGCTTGCCTTAGCTCCGCTAAAAGCACAGTCCGAACTTCGCGAAAAATTCATGCTAGCTTCACTAGAAGCTCGTTCCTGATTCAGATAGGATTCTGTCTTTAACTTCGTATGAAGTCTAGCTCCGCCGGACCAATTCAAGTGAAGCAAAAGCAGATAAGCAGAAACTGAACTTTTATTGATTTAAAAGGGAAAGTACATTGATACTACTACATCAAGGTTGTGTTTCGTACAACAGAATCATTTGCTCCAAAGGCATACAAGTGGTCCTATCTACTTTCAAGCCAAACCAACTGGACACGAAAGGCCTTCCTTCTGCACAAGGTCGTAATCCTTCGCATAATAGCAGATGGTGCCACCAGGAAGTTGAACCTTTCGTAATCAAAATTGGCGAAGGACCGGTTGCCATCATAAGGCTGGATCTTCTTTGATGAAAATTGACAATGGAGGATTCGAGACCTTACAGGTGACGTCCGCTTTTCCGAAGTGGATTATCTCGGATAAGCGACTACCAGCCTCGCCTCGAAGTGGATCATCTCGGATAAGCGACTGCCAACCTCTTCTGGGAACACACATCGGTTGCCCCAGTTTGTTCCTCCTGCTTAGGATTAAAGTTTCAACTGGAAAAGCAAGAGGCAACTTTTTGGTCTCTTTCATCAGGATAAAAGAATGGCGAACATAGGTCACTGCAATATGAACTGAAACAAGTTAGCAACAGGTTAAAAGAAGAGTTGCAAAAGTAAAATGCTAAGTCAAATTCTTTGGGGCGAAGCAATTTATATCCGTTCAGTTAAGGATTAATTTCAGTTAAGCAGAGGATAGCCTCGCTTGCACAATGATGATGGGCTGGCTCAGCATAAGCCAAGTCCTAACCTCGCCTATATGGCTAAGCCAGACTGATCCTGAGGGACCAGTCTTAGCCCCATCTATATGGCAAGACTGGCTCAACTTTGAAGATACTAAGTCACAAATTCTGCCTGTGTGGCGAACTTAGCAAGCAAGCATGCAATCAAGTCAAAATGATAGCTTCGCTGGGAAGCTGGGCTGAAACCCTTCTCTGCAGATCAGTCAGATACAAAATGAAAAACAAGGGAAATCAATCTCTGAGACAGCTGATAAAGCTAAATTAAGGGAGATAAACTCCCTAAAGTCATTAGTTCATTGGTAAAATCTCTGGATGACCGAGACTTACCGGTCCTTGGTAGGGTAATGACCAGAGTGGGCATCCCCACTAGTTCAGAGATCTGAATATCTCTCTCTAATAACCAAGAGAAGAGAAGAGCAGACCACTTTTCTTCAGAGGACCTCAGGTGTCCTATTTAAAGGCCTCATGGCCTGAGCGCTGCCGCTTCAAGCATAGAAGCGCGAGCGGATTTAAGGCATTTATTGAGCCTTGAAAAAGGGAACGGTTTCCTCGAAACCGTGCAAGGAAGGAATGATCTCCCTCGATTAATGCAAGAGAGGTAATTATAACCTCGAAAAAGAAGCAATCCTTCTCGTAACTGGCCGAGAGCAGTTGGCCTCGGGAAAGGGAAGATGTCCCAGACGCGAAGCTACCAGACGCGAAGCTACCAGAATCGCGAATCTACACAATTCTTCGGCGAATCTATCCCAAAGCAGGATTAAAAGCGAAGCTGAACTCAACCACCATGGCGACGTTCGTATTTCACATACCACCGATCAAAACAATTCAAAGTATTTCGAAGTCTGAGCCATTGCAGACCTTCGAAAACTTTAAAGGGGGTGTCAACTTGTTGACACTTTAAAAAAGACAAGATTCTGACTGGCCTAAACAATGTCTAAACTTGTTGACATTTACAAAAGACAAGTGAAAGATAGGCTGATTGGTCTGAACAATGTCTAAACTTGTTGACATTTACAAAAGACAAGCGATAGACAAGCTGACGACCAGTTCTGTACTTGTTGACATTTACAAAAGATAAGTGACAGATAAGCTGACGACTAGTTCTGTACCCATCTCCGAGGGACAAAGAAGCTACTTGGACTCTACTGATCCAATGAAGCAGACAGTAAGCCCAGATTGTCTCTAAACAGACCTCAGTAGGTCTAAGATGCTAGCACTTAGCATCACATGAGCCCAAAGGGACAGCCTCGCTAGAGAGGCTAAGATCATCCTAATTTCGCCTTGAAACCATTCACAGCTCCGTCAGGAAGCTAATTTATAGCTTCGCCTGAAGTGCTCGGTTAACTCCGCAGAGTGAGTTAGCTTCGCTCAAAGCCACACGCAACTGCGCAGAAGAGTGTTCGGTAACTTCGCCACAGATGTTATCTAGCTCCGCTGAAGAGCTTTCTTTTGACTTCGCCAGATGCGTCTTCCAGCCAAGGTTCTCAATATCGGATATCGGAATCGTATCGGATGGGGGTTTTTCATATCGGATATCGGATATCGGGGGAGATATCGGGGATACGCGCGCATATCGGGCGTTCATATTAGACACTATATATAATGAAATATTGATAATTAAGAGTTGGCTTAGGGTTATACATATCATCTATCTTATAAAAATGATGTAATATGCTTGCAGAGACAGTAAAAAATAATATACATTTGCACGCAGTCGTGCAATAAATAAGTTATTTTATACCGGGTGATATATCGGACGATTTATCGGCCAATATCGGGAAATTTATCGGGCGATATTTTAAATATCGGCCGTTTTTTGCTGCAAACGATATGGCGAACGATTTTCCCATATCGTATCGGCAGCAGGCAAAAAAGGAGATATCGGACGATATCTCGGCCGTATCGGCCGATATTTAAAACAGGGCTTCCAGCTCCGCTATGAGCTCGACGCGGCAGCTCCACTGCGGTCTGCTATGGTCAACCTTTGACCAATTAAATCTCAGGATTGAGATCAAATTGAATCAAGATCAAATCTGAGATCAAATTTGGCAGTTGATTGCCACAATCTCTTGACTCTCCTAAAACGAGTAAGAGGATCAAGGGAGATCTTCTAATTATATGGAAAGGATCAAAACAGATCAGGAGACCGACCTTCTAGCTTCGCAGAAGCTGATTCTAGCCTCGCAGCAAGGCTACTTTCCAGATTTAAACAGATTTGATTCAATCTGTTTTTATATTTTCAAGGGACGATTATACCCTTACTCTCCCTATAAATAGCCCACCAGGGGCACAAGGAAAGAGGACGACAACACGGGAAGAGACGGCAGACTTCTCGAGAGGACGCACCACGCGCACAAACAGAGATCTAGTCTCTTGCTTTCAAGAATTCAGAGACTCTAGAGAACTGCTTCTCTAATAAGGGTGCTGATACCCTAATACCTTCCTTCCTCTCAAGGAATCTCCGAAACTAGGCGAGAAGGAATTCCTAAGATAAGGCGATTTTGAGAAGCAACAATAAGGTTCTACCAACCTTTCGTTCTCCGATTCCCCGAACCAGGCGAGAAGGAAATCACATCGCTCGCATCGTCAAAGGGATAAAGTGGTCGCGCGCTGACCAGACTCCTACCGGCACACTTCTCCAGAATCTCCGAGGAGATCTACTTGTAATCTTTGTAGAATACTTGTAATTTAGCTCCTCGACTCTTTTTTTTTATAAGTTTCCCCCTTGCAAATCAATAGAAAACACCCGGCATTCAGTGGCGAGAACCTGACTCATTATCGCCCTTCTACGAGGCCACAACGATTTTCAATTCGTCTATTGCAGCCATCACTGCTGAAGAAACCCACCACTGAGGAGTTTGTGTGGTCCTTCCTAGATCGTTTTCATCATCCATGCCGCCGCCATGCGCCAGTAGCAAACTTTTCGAAGCCAGGGAGAATTAATGAGAATCAGTAGACTCTTTTATTTGTTTAGGTTATTTTTTTCCTTTATTTTAGGCTAGGCTAGGCTTACTTTTTCTTTTTGCTTTAGCCCCATGTCGAGTATGGCGAGAAACTCTGGTTGTATAGGGGCCTATAAAAGGTCAAGTGTTGTAGTTGCTTTTCAGTTCAGTTGATTTGAGAATTTAAAATTTTGCATTACAATTATTGCTTTGCATTGAATCTCTGCATGATGATGTGCTGAGTGAGAGAGCACTCTCCTTAGTAGTGAAGCCAAATCAATCGTTATCCTCTTAAACCCTAATCTCTTTTCCCTCCTTATTTTCTTCCCCATTCCACATCAGCATATCATTCATGTGAATACTTATGATTACAATCACGGACATTTCCCTGTCTCTCTTTCCCAGTTTGTGCAGAGATCACAATTCAGAATCTTAATAGGCTCCTAAGTTTATCTATATCCAATAATATGCTTAATTTATCCAAATGTTTTGAAGTTCTCAATTAAATATTCCGTCTATTCAAGAATTATACTATGGCGGCAAATAATCCCTCATAAGACTAAATATAAAGGTCCAACTAATAGAAAAAGTAAACTCATAACTTGTGCCTAATTTGCTGGTGCCACTAACCATTTATAGATTAAATTGCAAGTCTATTGTTTGACAAAATATATTAATTGATATTAGTTTGTTATGGGTAAAATCCCCAAATTGTATTAAAACATTCTTGGTCATGGAATCCCCTGGCACCAAATAGATCCCAGAATTAATTCCAGCTGTTCTTCCTCATGGGATATCACTGAAATCCCAGAGATTTCCAGCCAGCCAAGATCGACAGGATAAAATTCCTAAGAATGAAAAAATGGGCCAATAGGAAATAGTTCACATGTGCATTTACAGTGGTTACTAACTTTTTATTGTGTTTCACACACACGAAAAATATATAGAAGTACTAGGACTATGGACTGATATTCCAAAATAGCAACAAAATCAAAATTATTGGCATGAGATTCTTATTCATATAACTTGAGCCGTTCAACCAGGCTTCCAAGATATGCTAGACCAGATTTAATACAGTGCTCATTATTCGAAGATAAAAATTTTACTCAATGACACCTTCTCAAAAGAGAGAAACAGAAAGGAAAGAGAAGGGGTGAACTCAAACATTATTCATTTAAGATGCCGTACCTTTAACAACCATCTCCATTGACAAGAAACCACCAAGTAATTCAATATGTTTAGGGTTCACCTTAGAAGCCAACTCAGTTTCAACGAACTGCAAGAAACCAAAGATGAAGTTAGCAATTGTTTCTCAGTGTATAATGTGAAACAGTTAAATTTCTACTGCTTTGCAGACAATAATGAAAAAGACTGTTGATCAAGAGCGAAGGAATCAAGTTCTAGAATTTTCTGAAAGTGCAATCGGTATGTCAAATAAAGAGACTTGTTTTCAATATAGAACTGGTTGTAGTATATGCACCACCCAACACCACAAACAACTAATGTTATCAGACATGCTATATATTCATTCACATTGTTAATATCATAATAAGCTCCTAACTGAAATTGTCAAAGATTGGTGGCATTTCACAATTGGCAGGCCTTTCCATCAATCTCACGAACAAAATTAGCACGTGGCAAAAAAATTCTAATGACACTGTCAAGATCTTCCTAACAAACCCCAAGTTTTTCATTGGCATGAATTGTTATTGCTGTTCTCACCAAGTTTCTTGAGTCAACTCAATGTGCGCGATCACATTGCAGTGGTTGCACTCATACTCAACTTGCCTCTCAAGTTAGAATTTTTGAGAACTCGTAAGGAATCGATTTTCTTTAGAAAGATTCATTCTTATTAGATATGCTAACGCATGCCCTATTAACCTTGGCCTGATTATTCTTCGAGCAAACATAGTTTATGAATGACCTCAAAATCGATAGAGCAGTCAGAAACATGCTAATATAAAATTATCATGCAGGGAAACCCAGCCAACAATTATCTAATACATGGCCAGATCTAAGATCTGGTTTCTGCAGACTATGATGCCATTTTTATTAGATATGCTATTGCATGGCTTAGTAACCCTTTGCACCATTCTTCTTCGTGCAAGCATAGTTTATGAATTAATCTCAAAATTTGAGAACGGTCAGAAACATGCTAATACCAAATTATAATGCAGGTAAAGAAGATCAACGATTGATCTAATATAAGGCCAAATCTAAGATATGATTCAGAAATTTCAGACTAGGAAAGACTAACAACTAGTTCTTTTAATTAATATAACAATAAATTTTCTTAAATTAATATATATTCTTTTAGAATTACCAAATAGCCTACAATATAAAATTTCTTAAATTCTAAAAATTCTTTTAGACTAACAAATAGTTCTTTTAGAATATACATTATATAGTAAAAAAATTTATCAAATAGCCTGATGCTTAAAATTAAAGATAACCCATTTAATCATAATACTTGTAAAAAGTTTCTTAAGAAATCAACCAAGTCAGGCAAAGCGTTATTATCTATATTAATAAACTGTGGTTCTCATTTGGCTTTCATAAATTAATCTGTGTACATGCATAGCATCTAGGATTTGGCTACATATGCAACCATTCACATTAAATTCCAAACCAGAAATCGTGGGATAATCTTTTATACAGAATGTTGCGCTTGCAAGAACTATTCACATTGCAACGAGCACAAGGCTACATATAATTTCAGCATCTAGATGAACAAAATTAAAATTAGATCAATGAATTTAAGGAGTTCCTAACACAAAGAAGTTCCAAAAAAATCATAACAATTAATGAGATAAATACCTCAGGACAAATGACATTTACACGGATTCGTTCACGACTCAAAGGAGCAAGAGATCTAGTAAATAAGGTCACACCACCTGTAAAACAAACAGGAAAAGAAAAAAAAAATCTCACAAAACAAACACTTAAGCAATAGAACTAATATTAAGAGCAAATTCAAATATTCATAAATTCATTATATAAAACTAATGATATAAAGGATTTAGAGAACTTGGAATCATAAGAAAACTAAACTAAACCAAACAGGTCAGTAGTTTATGATATTTACCGTTCCCCCAAAAAAATAGAATTTCAAATAAAGAGTTTATGACTCTATTACTTGTAGTTGCATTACATTTATATAATTTGTCTAGGTTGTAAAGGAGGATCTTTCAAATGGTTATTGATTTATATGACTCGAACATGTTTCATAACAATGGTTGTAACCTTACAAATTCATGCTCCATATAATGAACATTAAGGCATATTATTGTGTATCTATGCATGATTGATATCATATATTAATCCCATATTCATATTTGTGTATTGTATAGAACATGTGTGTGTCTATGTACATAAAAACACAAATATATACATATAAAAACACACAAAAATACAAATATATGCATATTTGTGCATTGTATCTATGTCGTACATACATGTGTCCTAATTTTTCAAAATTAATCGTTTCCCCTTGTCCGTATAGTGCCGAATACGATACGAAAATGTTTCATAGCATTTAAGATATTTTGTCTTTTGACGGTTGTAAACTTATAAATTCATGCTATAGATATGAGCATTTCGGCTTCCCTCTTAAAAAAAGGATATGAGCATTAAGGCATATTATTGTGTAATTATACATATATTATTAGGATTATGATGTGAATACGTCGTGAAGGTTGATTAATATTGGATTTGACAGTTTCTTTTTCTGGATCTGTTTTGAGTCCGAGTTATATTCAAGTTTTTTTATTCTGATTGAAGGTGTTTTGAGTCCGAGGTGAATTCAAGTTTCCTTTATTCTGATTGAATGAGTTTGTTTAGGACTATAAGAGTTCTATGGTTTATAAATAACCCCTTAAGGGTGGCCTTCAATGTATCCCAAGAGAATCCCAATGAATTTATAATTCCTGAGGGTGTAATTCATCTAATTGAGAGATTCATGAGAGAAACTTACCCACAAGGATTCACTGTTCTTGGTAATCATCAAAGGCTTGTAATCTTCTCAGCGTGAGATGTAAGTATTCTCATTGTACTCTCCTAAAGTTTTAATAAAGTTTCTCTCCTTTCTCCCATGGACGTACACACGATCTATTTGATCGGTGAAACCACGTTATATTGTGTGTTGGCTTTCTATCTACTTTAGAATATCTTCTTCTCTTCTTCATGTTCCTTAGTAGATCTTGTGGTTCGTATCCGCTGCGTCGCCCCAGTCGATCCGGTCATGAGGGCGTCCACTCCTGAAATCACAACAATTGATATCAGAGCATACAGATTGTTTCCCAACAATTGGTATCAGAGCAAGGTCAATGTGAAGATGTTTCGATATTCAGAAGTTCGATGGCGTCATCAATTTCAGCAAGTGACAGATTAGGATGAACGTCATCCTTACCTAGAGCGGGTTAAAGAAAGCACTACTCGGGAGAGAGAGAAAGCCTCGAGACATGAAGGAAGAAACTTGGCGGGAGTTGGATGAGAAAGCCTTGACAGCTATTCAGTTTTGCTTGACAGATGAAGTGTTGGATGAGTTTTCTACAGAGAAAATAGCGTCCTCGCTGTGGGAGCAACTTCAGAACCACTATCTGAAGAAGTCGTTAGCGAATCGGTTGATTCTGAAGCAGCGTCTCTTTCTTCTCTGCATGCATGAAGGTACACCTATCAAGTCTCACATTGCAGAATTTTTCTCTATTATCAATGATCTAGATAAAATAGATGTTAAGATAGAAAATAAGGATCAAACACTTTTATTACTGTGTTCTTTACCTTCTTCATATAAGAGCTTTAGGAAAGCTATCATTTATGAAGGCAAGTCAACAATCAAGGTCAATAAGGTCAAGAAGCATCTGCTCAATAAGGAAAAATTAACACCCAGTTGACGGGTGAGTCTCATCATGATGATTCAGAGCAAGTTCATTATTCAAGGGAGGAGTAATAATGGAAGTTTCACAGGAAACTCAAAACATAAGAATTTGACGTGCAACTATTGTCACAAGAAGGGGCACATTAGATCTGAATGTTGGCTTCGAAAGAAGAAACAACCAGATGCTAATATCACTGAACTGGTTGAAGGAGATAAAAACAGTGCGACGTTCTATCTATTACAGACAAATCAGTTGGTAACAAAGATAGGAGGGTCATAGATTCTGAATGTTCACAGCATATCAGTTCCAATAGAAAGATGTTCTCTTCATACACTTCAGTTCAAGAGGGAGAAATCTTCATGAAAAATTCTGTTACAAACAAGGTGATTGGCGAAGAAATAATCCAGTTTCGGTCTCATGATGGATGCATCACTACTCTTCAAAGCATTCATCATGTTCTCGAATTAAGATACAATCTCATTTCTTTTGGAGTCCTACATAGAGAAGGGTTATATTTCAGTTCGAAAGGTGATCTTATGAAAGTTTTCAAAGAGGCCCATGTGATGTTTCAAACCGAACGTGTCGGCAATGTGTATATGTTGCGAAATTCAGAGGTTACAGTTGGTGGATTGCATTTATCCTCGACTTCAAAAGCGGTGGTTGTGGAACAATCGGAGACTATGATGGATCCGAGCTCGGATGTTCAATACCCTGAAGGGAGATTGGGACTAGGCGCGCAATAAGGTAATCCAGATCGTTACTCCTATGGTGGAGCAAATTCTCATAAATCTTGTGTAGATCAAGAAAATCATTGGATAATAAAGTTCACATTGGGCCTGAACTTATTTAACCTAATCAAGATGTGAACCCCATAAGGGGGTTATGGAGAAGAGGGAGTGAGATGGAGATGAAATCAAGTTTGTTCAATTGTGTGTAGATGCGAGCACATGGAACATGGTGGCTATTCTTGGACTTGGACATATTCGAGTCAAGGGGGAGATTGTTAGGATTATGACGTGAATACGTCGTGAAGGTTGATTAATGTCGGATTTGGCAGTTTCTTTTTCTGAATCTGTTTTGAATTCGAGTTGGATTCAAGTTTTCATTCTGATTGAAGGTATTTTGAGTCCGAGTTAGATTCAAGTTTTTTTTATTCTGATTAAAGGAGTTTGTTTAGGACTAGGAGATTTCTATGATTTATAAATAACCCCTCAGGGGTGGCCTTCAATGTATTCCAAGAGAATCCCAATGAATTTATAATTCCTAAGGGTATAATTCATCTAGGTGAGAGATTTGTGAGAGAAACTTAGGCACAAAGGTTCGCTGTTCTTGACGACCATCAATGGCTTGTAATCTTCTCAACGTGAGGTGTAAGTAATTCTCATTGTACTCTCCTAAAGTTTAATAAAGTTTCTCTCCTTTCTCCCATGGACGTACACACGATCTATTTGATCGATGAAACCACATTATATTGTGTGTTTTCTTTCTATCTATTTTGAAATATCTTCTTCTCTTCTTCACGGTACCTTAGTAGATATTTTGGTTCGTTCCGCTGCACCGCCCCAGTCGATGTAGTCGTGGAGGCACTCTTCTGAAATCACAACAATTGGTATCAGCGCATACAGATTATTTTTCACCATATATGGTATCATATTTTTATACCATATCCATATTTGTGCATTGTATAAAACATGCATCTATGTTATGGAGATGCACAAAAACACAAATATATACATATAATATTTACCATATATATGCCGTACCTGTGTCTTAGTTTTTTAAAATTAGTCATATCCCCATATCATATCGTGTGTGTGTGTATCTCGTATATGTTCCATGCTTCATAAGATAATGGTGATGATGATGGTAAAACGGAGTGAACTATATTATTCGCCTTTACTAAAGATATATAATTTCAGAAAAATAAGTTGATAGAAACAAACATCATATAACAACTGTAAATAAAATAATTGATCTAAGCACATTCAAATGATCTATATAAGAATCAAGTTTTCTTATTTATCATCAAATAAATTGGATCCATGGATTCTATAAACCGCGTCAACCAGAGCCTCTATTATTGTCACTTGTTGGGGTTGCAATCTTGTTGAAGCCATGAACTCCACCAAAAATAAAAACCAAGTACAAGCATAAAGGATCACATATTATCTACTTATATCATGCATAAACATAAAAAGAGAGAACTTCTTACCATATTTGTTTGACTTCTCCTTTGAACGTTAATTGAAGAAGTAAAGAATATCTTAAAACTCTTGAAAAGCACTTCAAATGATGACAGAACCTCAAGGGTTTCCGAATCTTTTCTCGGGACTCCAAAACTCCACCAGACAGTTTCCTCTTCCTCTTCCTCTTTTTATTTCTCTCATTTCCTTCATCTACTGTTTCTTTCACTTTTTTCTCATTTGGTGGCTGGTGGGGGTATTCTAATATTTCTTCACTCTTTGGCGGTTGCAGGGAACAAGAAGGGGTAGAGAGAAGGTGGGCAATAAGAGGAGATAAAGATGTGGCATATTGTATTGATTATGTCTTGATGATACCAAATTAAAAGTTATTTGTGCTAGCGACTCTCTTTAAACGTGTTTTGATCTAGGTCAAAACATAATGGAGATTGGATGACATGTCCTTCAAAGTTAAATCAAAATGGAGGATGTGGAAATGCAAGCTCCTAGATTATATTCAGTGGAGAAATTCTACTGTAGCTAAAGACTTAAAGATTGACTTCTCATGTTCTTTTTAGTACGTTAATGTAAGATAAAAGATGAAGAAATTTTATGATTTGCACTGAGATTCATATTCCATCTAATTCTTATGTTAGAAGTCAGATTTGAAGTCTTTGATTTGAATTCAATTTTAATAGGCTGGTATAGTTCTTGGTTCAATCCTACGTGTTTTTGAATCAACAAATTATTAAATACTTTATGGGGAACCGGGTGGGATTCTCTCTCTAGGGTTTCTCCCCAAAGCACACATGCTACAAATCTTTAAAAGCAATTTTCATTCATTCCAAAAACTATCAATAACAATACCAGTCTTGGCCTTAAATAGGCCTACATCAACGGAAAGATCTCATTACAACCGATATGAGACTAAAATAAAACTACCAAATAAATACAAATTACAATAAAAGGAAAAATAACTAAAACGAGTAGCCTAATGTCGCTTGAATTTTCCAACCCTAATCGAAGCAAACTGAAAGAGTGCGACGACGCCTCCTGGTGTAGAATCGCAATCCTGGAGAGATGTCCCCATCATTTCCTCGAGATTGAAAAAAAACTCGACTCTGTCGAATGTGAACTTCCACGACTCTCATAATGCTCCAAACGATCAGGGTCCAACCGTTGGAGTTCCTCTCGATTAATCCAAGTATTATCAGAATCAGGTAGTCCTTTCCAATGAACCAAAAATCTATGGTAACCACCAACTCTAGTAGAGAATCTGATCATCAATAATTTCATCAATTTGTTCTGCCATATGGGTGGGATGTATTTGGGGAAGAGGAGGTAATAAGGGTCTCTCAGGAGTTGGCTCAGGAGAAGGCTCATCCAATAAAGGATTATCAAGGAAAAAACTGGGCCCTTTATAAGCAACCAAATCTTCAATATTAAAATAGAAACTAACGCCAAAATCCGGTAGGATATCTACTACACATGCATTTGAATTAATTTTCTTCAAAATTTTAAATGGTCCCGCATTACGTGCATGCAATTTCTTCACGGTACCAGGAGGATACCGTTCTGGTCGAATCCGAACCATCACGTAGTCTCCTACGTTAAACTCATGTGCTTTCCTGTGCAAATCTGCATAAGCTTTATAGTTTGCATTATTTTTCTAAATTTGATTGCTGATCTCCTTATGCAAGTCATGAATGTGTGATGCAAATGATGCAGCTGACTCAGACATCCTAGTATGATGGGGTATCATGAGAATTAAGTCTATAGGCTGCCTAGATTGATAACCATACACTACCTCAAATGGACTCATGCCTATGGTTCTATTGACAGAACTGTTGTATGCAAACTCAGCAGTAGGTAACACAAAATCCAATGCTCAAAGATTCTCACCCACTAAACATCGTAGCAGATTACCAAGACTTCTATTGACTACTTCAGTTTGGCCATCAGTTTGTGGATGAAAGGCCGTAGAAAACTGAAGTTTAGTTCCCATTTTATGCCACAGGGTTTTTCAAAAGTAGCTCGTAAATTTAACATCCCTATCTGAGACAATTGTTTTGAGTAGTCCATGTAGCCTAACAACTTCATCAAAGTATATTGTAGCAACCCGAGATGCATCCAACGTTTTGAAACATGGTAAGAAGTGAGCCATTTTGGAAAAACGGTCTACAACTACAAGTATGAAATCATACTTCCTTGCTATTTTTGGTAAACCCAGTACGAAATCTATACTGACATCTTACTAAGGACAGTTAGGAACTGGTAGAGGGGTATAGAGACCAGTATTTTATTTTCGTTGCTTGGCGAATTGACATGTATGACATTGACTAACAAGCCTTACAACATCTCTTTTTAAGCTTGGCCAATAAAAACGATGTTCGACAGCATCAATTGTTTTATTTCGCCTGAAGTGTCCAGCAAGTCTCCCAGCGTGTAATTCCATACTAGAAATTCTCTCAATGAGGTACGAGGAATACACAACAGACGAGAGCGAAACAAATATCCGTCTTGCAGAAGAAAATCATCAATCTCATGAGTCAAACTTCCCTTAAGACAGTGTATATATTTTCAAAATCAGGACAGAACTCATAAGTGTCTTTGATCTTCTCGAAACTAACCACTTCCGTACTCATGACAGAAAGTAAAGCGCGACAACGGTTAAGAGCATTAGCGACCCTATTTTCCACCCCGGCCTTATGCTTGAGGACGTAGGTGTAATCTTGAAGGAATTCTACCCACCTACATGCCTCGAATTCAACTTCTTTTGACAATTGAGATACTTAAGGGCTTCATGGTCTGAATAAATGACGAATTCTTGCGATAACAAGTAATGGCGCTAGTAACGCAGAGCTTACACTACCGCATAAAACTCCTTATCGTAGGTAGAGTACCGTTGCTTAGCATCATTTAACTTTTCGCTAAAATAGGCAACAGGATGCTTTTCTTGACTCAAAACACCTCCTATCCCAACGCCTGAGGCATCACAAGTAATTTCAAAAACTTTCATGAAATCTGGAAGCCTCATAATAGGAGCTTCTGTCATTCTCTCTTTGATTTTCCGAAATGTCTTGGCAGCAGTTCTAGTCCATTCGAAGTCCTCCCTTTTAAACAATCGGTAATCGGGGTCATGATCGTACTAAAGTTTTGAATAAAACGTCTGTAGAAAGTGGCCAACCCATGAAAACTTCTCACTTCTCGAATACTGCATGGTTCTGGTTATTTCACGATAGCTTTAATTTTATCGGGATCTGTGGAGACACCTTGTGAAGAAACAACCACTCTTAGGAAAATGACTTGGTCGGTAAGAAAGGTACATTTCTTTGGGTTGGCATATACACTTTCCTTTCTCAAAACTACACAGACTTGCGTGAGGTGGTCCAAATGTTGCTCCGTAGATTTGCTATAGATGAGGATGTCATCAAAATATACGACTACGAACTTTTCGATAAAGGGTCGCAATACTTGTGTCATCACTCTCATAAAAGTGCTTGGAGTATTAGACAAGCCGAATGGTATGACTATCCACTCATACAGCCCATCCTTCGTTTTAAAGGTTGTTTTCATTCATCTCCGAACGAATACGAATTTGATGATAACCACTCTTCAAATCTATTTTAGAAAAGATAGTAGCACCGGTCATCATGTCAAACATATCATCCAACCTGGGGATTAGAAAATGATATTTTATCGTTATTTTATTGGTAGCACGGCTATCCACACACATATACCATGTCCCATCCTTCTTCGGCGTTAACAGTGCAGGGACCGCGCAAGGGCTCAAACTTTCTCGTATGAACCCTCTACTCAACAACTCTTCAACTTGCCTCTGTAATTCTGCATGTTCCATTGGGTTCATTCGATAGTGCGACAAGTTGGGTAGAGTGGCTCCCGGAACTAGATCAATGACATGTTGAATGTCTCGCATTGGTGGCAGTTGAACATGGAGGTTATTAGAAAATATATCAGCAAACTTTGTGATAATAGGGGCCACTTCAGGAAGAATCGTTTCATGAGATTCTTTCGCTACTTCCTGAGCAACCAAAACGACCACTAATCACTTCTTATTTAATTTCTTTAGGGCTGATTAAGTTGAGATTCTTCTCTTTTCTCGCGTCTACTGGCTTTTTCTCTTGTTTGGATCTGGGTTGACTCGGAATTAGTTTAATCCGTTGCCCTTCATAGCTGAAAGTACAAGTGTTGGACTTTCCCCACAAAGTCACGTCCAAATCAAATAACCAAGGTCGACCAAGAATCACATGTCCTGCATCCATAGTTATTACATTACACCAAATTTTGTCCTTATAGGTGGCAAATTGCACAGGTACAAGACATCGTTCGTTCACCTCCATCGATGCTGTGTTAATCCAGGTAACTTTGTATGGGTTAGGGTGAGACCAATCCTATCTTTGAAATTAAACTAGATGACACAGAATTTATACAGCTTCCACTATCGACAATGATTTTACAATTTTTTTCACCAATCTTTATCCATGTGTGGAAGATTGAGCTTCTACGCCAGTCAACCATATCTTTAGGTTGAGCGAGGGTACATCGAACGACAGCAACATGCCTGATAGAACTAAGAACTTCCTCTTGTTCCAAGTCATTCTCAGAATCACTGCTCGCATTTCCTACGAATACAACTTCCTTTTGAGGTTCGTCTTGCACCTCATTTGATTGATCATCCAGAAAGAGGGTTCTGGATTTGCCTGGGCAGAACTTTTCTACGTGCCCATATCCTTGACACTTAAAACATTGGGTGCGGGGGTTGGTTCGTGGCACGCCCTCAACTGGGCCTTTACCCTTGAGATCTCCCGTTGGGACCGAACTGTTAGAATTGGGTTTGAGCTGGGACTGTCCAGAGTTGGCTCTAGTGCCTTGGTTCTTGTAATCTGAACCTCGTTGATAGTAAGATCCTCGAGACGCATCTAAGTCCCGAACTTTCTGATAGGCGTGTTCTACATCACTAACACCCCTTACAAAGAGTTCCCTAAGGAGGTCATCACGAAGGCCAGACCTGAACCTGGAGAGGGTTACGGTTGGGGATTCATCGACGAACTCGCTGCATCGGATCAAGAACTCATCAAATTTCTCAATGTATTCAGTAGCAGAGCGAGTCCCTTGGGTTAGCCTACTACATTTGTCTAACAGTTGATTCTGAAAAGTAATGGGGAGGTACTTCTGGCTTAACTTAGCCTTCATCTCATGCCAAATCCGGATCGGTTCTTGTCTCCTTAGTGCTGCTATCAGTCTTTCAACATTAGACCAATATTGTCCCGCTTGTCCTACCAGTTTCATGGCAGTAAAACGGACTCGCCGCTCTTGAGACATCTCGTACCACTTGAAATAACGCTCTAGACTCATTACCTAATCAAGATAATATTGTGGGTCTAAGCAGCCGTCAAAATTCGATACGTCCACTTTGATGTTTCTCAAGTACCGTTCATCCTCATCATATCGATTATAATTCCTGTTTATCCTCTCCTCTCGACGATTATTAAGTTGACGCTCTTCATTACGAGAGCCATCATGATGTTCCACTTCCAATCTATCCATTCTCAGCCCTAAGGTGTTCATTTGGACCTTAATTTCCTCAAGAGTTTTAAGAATTTTAAGAGTCATGTAATCTGTTAGTGAGGTTATATCAGACGAAGAAGCATTGGGATCCATGTTTGTATTAGGTTCTACTGGGTCGTAGACTCTACAACTACGAGTACACATGCACAGTTTTTTTAATTATAATTACTATCTAAATGCTGAATTTATGATGATCTTTTTTATGTATGTATGTAGATGATAACGAATGCAATCTATTAATTTCTATATGTCACTAACAAACTCCAATGCAATCGTGTAGGATGATGCAGAAGATGCGGAGGATCAACAATAATTTAGTAAAATAAAGCGCACAATAAGGCGAATGAATTTACTAGCAAGCTTCACGAGTGTAAAATAGAGACTGATGTAAAGAATTTGCAATTTAGACCTCAATATTTTGTAAAATATTAATTCTATGCAACTGTCTATGTCCACGATATATTAGCAGCCCCTAAATTAATATTAAGATGTCGCAAATAAGGACTAAGCAGATACACATGCTCACTATATGTGGATGACAGATAATCGATGAAATTATAATGACAGGATTAAAGTGATTTCAAAATTCCAGTTCAAGAAATTTATACCTAAATTCTGCTTCCCTGGGTGGTCAAAAAGAGTTGTAGTGTTTGCTGTTGTACCGTCTGAAACTCATATCACATTCAAATTCCAAATCAAAACTCCCAATTCAAGAACCAAATCACAAATGTTGTCGCCGTTGTGCATGTGAAGTTCCAATCACACTTAAGATTCCAAATCAGAGCCGTGGAGGAGTTGGGAGAGGAGGGACTGAGATGGTTGAAGGTAAAGAGGAGGCGGCAGGCTTCAATAGTTTGTTGACGAAGTTGGATAGGCGGCGGAGCTCAGCCGGGGAAGATCCAGCGTCGTCGGCAGAGATCTCGAAGGCTACCCTAGCTCGGGGAGGTGAGGGAGAGGTCCACGAAGACGGCGATAGTGAAGAGGGAGTTGACGTTGACGAGGCCGTCAAGGGCGGTGACGTAGATGCTCGTCGTGCTCCGTTCGCTCATCTTGGGCTCGCCATCAGATCTGGAGAGGCAGAGAATACTCGACATTGACTGGAGAGGCAGAGATCGGTCCTGCTGGCGTTGTCTGGATCTGGTTGACGTCATCGATGGTGAGGCAAGATCGTGTTGAGGAGGCGCTGCATCGCAGGAGAATTTGGAGGAAGCCAGGAAAAGCAATCAGGTTCGCCGGAAGTCAACGAGGCCATCTCGTCGTCGTCTGAAGACTCGGGTGATCATCTAGAGGGTGATGGCGTTGTTTGTCACAATGTCGGATTGGGCGTGGATCTCGTGGTGAGATCGGTAGCAGCGCCCGATCAGAGTCGATGGCGGGCACGTGGACGATGGTGGTGAGCGCCTGTCGTCAATGAAGAAGAGAAGGGGATTTTGTTTGAGAGGGGAATCTGATTTAAGAGGAGAAGGGGGCGCAAAGAGATATGTATGAGGTTGATTTGAGAGGGGATTTTTTTTATGTGGTGGCGGCGCTGACTGGGGGAAGGAGGATAGAGAAAAGTAGGGTTTTAATTTTGGAGTAGAAAATTTTGTGGATCTTTGTTTTGAAAGAATTCAAGAATTTAAGCTTTGATACCAAGATAATGGGGAACCGGGTGGGATTCTCTCCCTAGGATTTCTCACCCAAAGCACACAGGCTACAAAGCTTTAGAAGCAATTTTCATTCATTCTAAAAACTATCAATAACAATACCAGTCTTGGCCTTAAATATGCCTACATCAACAGAAGATCTCATTACAACCGATATGGGACTAAAATAAAACTATCAAATAAATACAAATTACAATAAAAAGGGAAAAATAACTAAAACGAGCAGCCTAATGTCTCTTGAATTTTTCAACCCTAATCGAACCAAACTGAAAGTGTGCGACGACGCCTCCTGGTGTAGAATCTAATCCTGGAGAGATGTCCCCATCAACTTTGGTCTTCTATTCTATTTTGATTCAACCCAATTTTTTATCTTAACCAATACTTGAAATATCTTCCTATGACATTTAGGTTCGACCACAGTTGTTTCTAATTTGAACGTTTTATAGTCTTTGCCACTACACAAAAATTTTGAAGTTGTGGTAAGGGTTGAGGTAACATTTCTATATTTTAACACACCCCTATAGGTTGAGTGCCATGAAATAGGGTAAACTGGGTTTTTGTACAGTTGTATTTTTATTTTTTTCCTTTTTAGTGCCTACAGGTGGGATTTAAACCCCGCCCCTACACCAAAAATCCGAAGTTGAGGGGCAGGTTGAAGGTAATATTTTTATATTATAACAGAACCAAAATCGAATTAGGCTTAACTTTCATTTGTACAGTTTTGATGTAACTATTTTGGGTCAAACCACAATTCAACGATTGGTCTAATACAAGGGGACAAATCCATCCGCATGGTCCAAACGACCAATGCTCTGGCAATGACAAGTTTTATCTTGAGACTAATGGTCGAGCCAAAGGGATTCATCTATCCACTTAGAGGGAACACTTTGAGTTTGTGCACATGTGTAACTGTGCATTAATCTGATCGTAGTAAATTTTTCAACAAATGACTATGTACACTATCGACTACATTTGGATCTGTTACTCTGTTGGTCCAACCACCAAGTTCTTTGGTTTGACCAAATTTTACCTAACTTTTGATAATCATGACCATATAAATTCAAATTTGGCCTCAAACCAATCTTCGTATAACATTAACCATCTGAAGTTTATAAGTACAATTTTAGTCATTCTTTAAGTTCACAATAACATTTGATTAAATGAAACAAGAGGCTCCAGTGTATAGAGGGACGAACAAGAGCATCATCTCCCTTATGGAGAATTTGGAACTCGAAGTTATCGTAAAATTATACACTTGAATCTTCAGAAAAGAATAGGAAGAAATACGTATGGTACTTATAACTCTTCAGCAAACATTTACATCTTTGAGAAATTTTTCAAGCTAACAACTTTTTCTTTTCGTTTGGGAATCATGCTGAACATTCAGGAAAACTTATATCTACAAGATCTCAACCTTCTTATCTGTGAATCAATCTTGAGAAACTCTTAAGCTTCTAATTCCTAAGTCTCTTAATCTTGCTCCCAAGATCTAAAGTGCCAAATCACTCTTATTTCTACATCTCTTTCATTGGAGCCTCAATTTTGTAATCTTTGCTTTGAGAGCTTTTCTTGTGTATTTGCGAGCTACACAACATCAATTCTCACCTCTGAAGCACAGACACTTCAAAGAGAGTGCCGTGTCTATACCGAACACTCTACAAGACACTTGTCCAACATGTATCAGACACTCCAATGCCTTGTCAAATCTTAAGAAGATATAAGTGCTTTATATAGTGCCAACTTTAAATAAAAATTAAATATCATGTGTTGACACCTAAGAGCCGCATGTCGCTTAAACAACTATGGAAAAGATGGCCCATTCGACATAAGGGGATATTGTGATTAGTAGAATCTAAACGCCTCATGAAGTAGGCAAGGCATTAATTAGATTATTTTCAAATTTCTTTTTGGTTTTATATTTTATTATAAGCTATGCATATAAATCATTTACATTTTCTTTTGTTTTTATTTTACTTTTAATAGAACACATCATAATCACGAGGGGTTTTGATGTATATTATATACAGAGTCACACATATGTATAGTCATATCACGAGTCCCGGTTTCCTACACTTTAAGGATTTGTCGTGTCGTGTCTGTATTGCATCGTTTTTGTGTCCCGTCTCCTATGTTTGTGTCCATACTTCATAGGTTCTCAACCTGTCAATGAAAATACATCCACTCTAGTACTTAAGTAATGAGAAATCTAATATCTTCATCAGGAAGAGGATCGGTGGTTGTAAGGAAAACCCAAGGTTTTTAGGGATAAGAGAATTAGGGATTCTACAAAGGCCTGCTTCAACCTCCTAAACGAAGCAATACGAGGGTGATTTGAAATTCTAAGGAGAAGGCTATTGGGTAGGGGAGTGAGGGGTTGCCAAAACCAGTATTATATCCATCCCGTATCTCTTTACAATATCATTACTTGTGCTATTTAGATGTTTCATTATGTTTATTGCAAGTTGATTAGTTGTGATTGTTCTTTTAGAGAACAATCATGATTATGGTCATTTTTGCATTATTGCATCAACCAAATAAAACTTGGGTATTCATATCATGAATTTATTAAACCCTAGTTAGCCCCACACACTGACACTCACATGCCCACATGCGCGCACGCACACACAGGAAAGAAAAAGAGAACAAAAACTCAGCTGCAATGTAGACTTCAAGATGGAGCCAGGATATTGATGTTCGCGATGAATCTAGGATTATGACTAAGGCTCCTAACCTGGTCAATTTATCTAAGGGGCGTTTGATTTATTATGGGTTCATTAAACTAAGTCATTGGTCCTAACTTACATCCACTATGGCTCCCCTGCCTAGTCCAACTCCATCTTAAATTGTAATACCAACGGTGTGTCTAATGACAACTAGGTACTCAAATTTAGACAAATAAATGCAAGAATTGAATCAACAAGCCATGATCAACATAATCATGTGCCTTAGCAGGCAAATTACCCACAAATGCAGACACAAGTTTTTTACCTCCATCCCAGTCATTGTATCATGCCTTTCTGAAAAAACGGAACTCTTTTGTCACCCAACTTTTTATAGGCCAGTCTCTTTATGGTCGCGTTTAAATTTAGCTAACTTAGGACTTAAGCTGCATAACCGACCTATGAATCTAACATGCTACAAGTCCACAAATGGAAGTTTGAGAGAACATTCTCAGTAATGAAAACAATGCTTAAGCATGCAATGCCAATTCTTAAGCATGCAATGTCAATGATTCTTACAGTTAGGAACATTAAAAAAGAATAGCAAGTAGGAATGTGGTAACCAAAAAATTATATGGTGATACTAGTACAATCTAGAAAATCAAAAAATCAGGTATGCATATATCAACATCAATATGTAGGCTTCAACATATTTACACTTATACAAGTAATAATTAAATATAGAATACGAAAACACGAAAACCTAAAAGGTGATATAAAGTCCATAATTGACAAGATATATGTCAATCATCCAAAACCTTTCGGACCATAATGCTTACCTTTAGTACCAGAGTAGATAGGATCAGCATACATTGGATAAAGACCTGATGCAGAGCCAAGATTGATTATAACACCAGGCTTCTTAAGTATCCGCATTGCTTGGATCTGTAATAAGTTAATATAAAACTATTATAACTATACAGTAGAGGTCTATCAATATTACACTCACTCAATTCAATATGCATCCAGTACACAGTAGCCAAAATATCCAAATGGCAATAGAGAAATTAATCGACAAAGTTATTGATTTAAAAATAGGAATATGATATATAGTATCTGGCTTGATTAGGGTAGATATCTCTTGATTTTGGTTTGATTAGATGTATTTAAAAAAAATATGAAACAAAAAAACTATCATATGCTCCATCACGACAAGCTATGAGGCCATGTGAATATGCCAACCAACGTGCATATGGACATGAACCCATTTTCCCACAAGCATGACACAATATGCTTGCTTGCCACCATATCTTAAAGCCTTTGGAAGTTCAATCTCCTTTCCAACCTCTGACAAATCTTATGATATGTAGGGCACTTCCTCAGACCAAAATTTAGTGTGTCCGACACGACAAACACAACATGTGTGTCAATCTATGTTCGACACTTACAAAAGTCCAAATTGTTATTCATCTCAAAAAATCGTAAAGTATGAAGTATGTTATATACTCCTTTGACAAAAGTTGAATATTTTATAAAAATAATTCTATTATTCTAGGTTCTTTTCTATGTGAATGACAACCTAATACATATATTTTTGTATCAGTCAAATGTGTGTGTGTAATTCACACATATCTAGTCGTGTCCTCATTTCTAGAAATTTAGGGTTCTTGTATCCATGCCACAATAAAACACTCGTATCTGCATAAACAAATCATAGGATTAAACAGTCTTAGTCAACCCTAACCCTAAACCATACCTAGCTTAAAACAAATCACCAAACCCCATCAAAAATCAAAAGTGTGGAATATTTAATTGACTTTAAAACAACCTTAAAAGCTAACTCATTGTCAATTTCCTCTAAAAGAGAGAGAGAGGGAAGAGAGACAAAGCCATAATGGCATGGTGGCATAACAAACTAAGTAGAAGCATTGCCTGCATTGTTTGTAGCAGGAAAGTAGTTCTCCCCTACTTCAATTGAAGGCCTAACCTCACTCAAAGAAAGTAGGAAAGAGACTCCAAGAATAGCTAGAACAACATGATTGACATCGGGTATGAAAAAGCCTCTCCCTTCCTTCCTCAAAAACCTGGATTGAACCACCACTTCTCTCAAGAAAGGATCGGAAGACAGACAAAAGAGGGGAATGAGATGGCTTCTCTCAATAGGGTGGGAAGAGAGACAATATGGAAAAAAATAACATGATCAACAGAGAAGCAGCAAGCACGACCAACATCTTCTGTGGTTTAAATTGTTTCTCAGGGTCATAGGCTCCAAAACACGCTGATACATGCCTCTGCACTGCTCATGTATACCCCCACTCGTGCTTTGGGTCAGCATGTTACATGCTTGATGCCCAAATCTGCAATCCCGTATCATACATAAACCAGATATTTAAGTTCAGTAGATGGTTTCCATAACTTTATTAGATACTTTATCTAAAATTTGAGCTCTGTTGACCTTTAAGCAAGTTTAACTTTCAACTGATATGAGTTGATCCTACTATAGGCCCCATTTAAAACCCCATCATCTTGTTATCTAATTGAAACAAACTCTCTGTGACATTTTTTTTTTTTTGTTGTGTGTGTGTGTGTGTGTGTGTGTGTGTGGGGGGGGGGGGGGGGGGGGGGGGGGGGATTGCAAGAGGGCCAGATCGTCCTCGCCAACACCACCCCCCACCCCAAAAAAATAACAGCTTCATTTCTTGAGATTTCTAAACTTTATTTCTTGCATCAACAAAATTAATTCGTGGGCCCAATTTCAAACACCATAATCAAACCCAAATGTCCAATATAGCATGGTTTTGGTTAGGGTTGGCAATGGACCAAGGCCGGCTCAAGGCAAGATGGGTCGACACGATTTTTTTTGGTAAATGGATAATGGAAATAAGACTGTTCCGTGCCTTGTGTTGTCAAATTTATGGTCAGTTATTTTTGTGTCGTGCTTGAGGTCACCTGGCCAGGCAAGACACGACCCAGACGGGGCACGAATGGAGCTTTAGTGGGGTGGCACAATAGGCCCACACAATTACATGTGTTGATCTCATCTCTTTATTTAAATTAAGTTAGATCGATCTCAAAATGGATAACATCATAATGGATTATTTTGGAGTCATCATAAATTAGTTTAGTTTGTGATTTTTCTTACAATAACTTGGATATATAATCAAATTAAGGTATGTAGCTAGAGTTTATGTACCTTATTGCTCATATCTTTAGGTTGTTAGATTCTTATCATATTAGTCTTCAAGTATGAATTTGTATGAAAAGAATTGACTATTTAGAAAATATTAGCACAAAGTGTGTGAAGTAGGCATGATCAAGCACAAAATAGATACGAAGTAGGAGACCCAAATCCGAAACGAATGGGAAGAAATGAATCAAACATGAATGAAGACATGAATTGGCCGGTCCAATGACATGTGGACTGGCCCAGTGGATGGTACATGGGTGTATAGGTCTAGGCCTATACTTTTAGGTTGTTCCTAGGCCTAAGTGTTTTTACTTTTTAAGTGGGTCATGCTTGGGCTTGACTAGGCACGATGTTACACGGCCGTTACCAACCGTAGTTTTGGTCTAAACTGCACATAATGGGTCTTGTCTCCTATTGTACAGAATGTACATAACCTGAATTCTTCTATCATCAGCTCTGCAACCTAGACTCTAGAAGGACAACGCAACCTTGATATAATTTCAAGTTTTGCATGAAGAAACTACAATTTTGTGAAGGAAAAAGATATCGACATTTCAGAATTTCAGAGGTTCAGAGAAGGAGGTATAATCTTTTATATTCAAAGCAATATTACAGTGACATGGGGCACCGGCGTCAAACGTTTGGGTGACCTGAAGTGTTCAACAAAGGAACATCCTAAGAATGGGATACAATAACACAGCCACATTTCGGAGATGTTCATGTAAATATGTACATAGCCATGCATGTAATGATTAATAAATTAAAAAATTGGGTGAAGAGTTCATGCAAATAACCTAAGATGTTTATCTGATAGAATCTAGTACTGATATCTTGCATATAAAAGCTCCAACGGCGGTGATGTTTAAAGTAGCCTTTGACATCTTCGCACAGTTTTATTATTTGAAGTGTCATCAGAGAGTCTGAGAAGTGTCATCAAGTAGACAATTGTCAAAGCGTGACACGTCAAAAGGCTAAAATTTGAAGTGTCCACTAGAATAGAAGTGGCATGTGAATATCATCTGAAATGGTAAAGATTAATAATAACTAAGTGTAAATCACTATACATACCGCAATACGAGTGCAATCAATAACGGCAATCAGGTTTACATTGACAGTACGCCTCCACGTAGCACTGCCATCAGATACATCTTTATCAAATCGCATGTCTGTACCAATCCCAGCACTGTTTATACAAATATCTAGACCTCCATATGTCTCCAAATGCTTCTGAAAGGCAGCAGATATATCTCCTGCACATCAAAAATCTTCAATTGTAAAACAACAGCTGTGGAGCAGCAGTTATACGTCCTACTTACCACAATAATTATGGTTAAAAGTAAAAATATAATGCAATATTATAATAGAAATTTGATATGGATAATATTTTGAAACCTAAACAAACCTCACAAAATGTATTAATATTTATATTTAAAAGTAACTGTTAAATAACTCAGAAGTCAATAGCCTCCATTGTTAAGTGTTTCCTGACTAAGAAAGATCCAGAACCTTCCCTGGTCCAGCTTTTTTATTTTCTCCCTAATTATGATCATTAGGGAGTAGAATAAGTTCCTTCAAGTCTTTTATTTCGGTGACATTTGGAATTGAATAAGTTCCAGCACATCCAAACCCCACATATAGATATTTTCATTCCATGTGAGTTCTTCTGAAATCTATATATGATTGAACACCAGTCTTACCCTCCAGCTTTCCACACCTGATAGGAAGGTCAAGGTACTTTTAGCATGAACCCTTGTTCTTCACAATCAAACAACATGAAAGTCATTTAATGTAAATGACTAACCATGATCAATATTAGGAAGTTGGAAGTAGTTAAATAAATAAAGCTGTCAAGCATATTGATAGAGGAACTTTAGAATATGGAGATAGATAAAAAATTGATGGATATTGCAGAGATAGATTTAGAGGTGTGCATGATCTTATCCTCATTATCTTCTCTTTCATCCACTATGAGGAAGAGTCGTTCTTATCTGTGACCATCTGGGTACTGGATGCTTATCCCACAGCCAACATGTGGAATAAGTCGAGATCAGCAGGAACGAGATTTAATTATTATGCTTTTGAACCCCCTGTGTGCAGTTATGTGAACAGATACTTGTGTTGTGATATCATTTCGATGTTGTTGTGACTGGTTGTGATCTGTCTCCTCCTCATTAGCTAAAGTCGTTCATGTTGGACTTTTGTTGTTTATCTCTGGATAATAATATGAGATGGGCCTTTCTACTCTTCCCCAAAAATGTTAAAAATATAAAACAAATCTAACAATCTGTGGCACAGCACATTGCAATCTATAACCTCCAAGCACGGGTAAAATATTTTAAGAGGCATCATCATCTAGTCATTTCATATTAAAGGCGGATGACAGATGGACGAACTACAAACATAAATAGTCAAAAGGAAATCTAAACTTTGCTCCAAAAGAGGGGGTGTGTGTGTGTGTGTGTGTGTGTGTGTTTTTTTTTTTTTTTTTTTTTTTTTTTTGGGGGGGGGGGGGTGGGGGGGTGGGGGGGGGGAGGTGGGGTGTTGGGGGGGGGGGGGGTGCTCATATGATTAAAAGATAAGGCATTGCTAGCAAAATTCATCCCGACAAATTGAAAAACAGACAAAAGCAATACTAGTCATCATCATTATCATCTAAGTCTTTTGCCATCAAAGATGGGTTAACTAAGGAGCATGATTCCACAAAAAAAATTGACAAAATTTTATGATCAGTTGTCGACCTAACATCAACCCTCTCATAGTTAGTGTCAACTTCCCGGCCAAGGAAACTACACATAGGAGAGGGGCTTACTGTAATCCTAAAAGGCCAGTTAATATCCTCCAAATTCTTTTAAACTTGAGAAAACATCTTGAACAAAGGTAGAAGATGATATATCGACTATAGGCAGGTGCATCCAACACCGAAGCACACGTAAAGCCAAGGGTCAAACAGAATGTGTTTCCCTTAACGAGGAATAATACCGAGTACAGTATATTTGTACTCCAGCAGCAGCAGCAGCAGCAGCAACAACAACCAAACCTTTAACCCAAATTCTGGAGTATTCCTATACCGCATTAGATATAATGTATGAGTTAATCGCTTTTAAAAAATTAAAACAAGAAAGATACAGTCTGTCAGACAGACAAGTAGACAACACACCTGACCGTGTGAATGTGAAGTACCAAAGTTTTAGATAAGGGTAAATTCAATAAGACCAAATTTCACTCTTATGTAGCTTCCAAGTTCCAACGGATGTAATGGATTTCAAGAGATTTATTAGAAATGTTCACATTATCGTCAACACCATCCCATCAAAATGAGACAGCTACGAAGCACAACTTCATGTCAAGTAGGCTCCATAAAAAGGTGGAGAAAATTGTAGTGGTACTTGATCAATAGATTCACTACAAAACATATATGAGTAGGTGCCAAGTTCCTTAGGACAGCTATATGGGAGAGGAACTTGCCAAGTTGCCTTGAAACCAGTGCAACCTATTGAGCAAGTAGTTAAAGATCATTCTGAGCTGAGAAGCCACCCTCCAAGATTCCAGTAAAATAGATGAAGGCTCAACATAGAGGGAAAATGATGAGGTTTTCATTCATTTCAGAGGGATCTATGTTGGAACACGTTCCAAATCAGAAACAAAGCTAAATGCAGAAATAAGAATTTCAATTTTATTCTAAACAAAAGTCTCACAACGGAATATTCTAAGCTACAGAAACATTAGAATAGATAAATAACTGCAAAAAGAATAGAATACTTACTTGTATTAGTAACATCACACTTGATAAACATAGCCGAAGGAAACTGTAGCTTTGGGTGGAACTTTGTGTTCTCCTTTTCAATCAAGGAAGTAACTTCTTTTCCCCTCTCTTCTGAGTAGTCAACAACAGTCACAAAAATACCATTCTTTGCAAGAGCCAAGCTAAGTGCTTTACCTACAGCATAAATTAAAACAATGATGAATCCAGTAGTTTGGTTTCTCAGAGACATGAGAACATTCAGAAGTCGAGCATACCACAAAGAACTTGTAAGATTAAAAAAGTAATAATGTTTCCACGATATTGTTTGAATATACATTGAAATTATTAACAAGTGATGTTACAACATAAAGTTGGTTCTTTTCATTGTGATCAGATGTTATTATTTTGGTACTGCCAAAATGAGGCCAGCTTTTCTGGTATCTACAAAAATTAAACATGCAAAAGGTATTATCTCTGTTTTGTGTAATACCGAGTCAGCAGCTATCACCCGTTTCCATTGCTTCCAAAACTCTGGCAATAGAATGTGAAACTCAGCATTGTTTCTATCGGAGAAAAATGCCCGATTTTCCCCGGCACCCGTGACCATAGTCGTGCATCTTTTGCTCTCCAATTAACACATCTTTTATATATTGCTTTTTGGTTGAACTCGTCTATATTTCCACCAATCAAAGTCTCTTTCCAGGGCATTTCTTATTAATGAGCAATGATTTTTCCACCTTACTCTTTGGATCCACTGAGCTGTCCTTGTTCCATGTGTCCCTTATCGCCACTTTTCTTACATGGCCTACTGAACTAGATTGTTTCTTGGTCATCAATAGACCCTTCAAGCTCCATGAGGAACTTCACGTGGCTTTAGAGGTGCTGAAGAGCAGAAGTCTGCTAGAAGGGTATGTTGTGCCCCCCAGACACCCACTCGTTGTGCGCAGCGGTTCGCGGAAGAAGAGAGACAACAACCACCACTTGATCTTGAGGAATCCACCTACCGGGCGGAGACTCGATTCAGCTGGAGAAACAATCAACGCAGCAGGAACAACCACCAATAGAGTAAAGCAATCAATGCACAAATTTAACGAGGTTCGGCCAACGTGCCTACGTCCTCGGGGCAAGGGAGAGAGATCTTTATTGATTCAACAATCAATACAAACAATTACAAGAGAGAATTCTTGAGGGAGGCAAGGGATTCTTGATTTTTCTCTGGGATACAATACATGAGGCCTCTAGCCTCTATTTATAGTCACAGAGTCCCTGAATTTATGGAAACTAAGGTTGGATTCAATCTCAATCAGAAAAGGAATTCGAATCCTAAAAGGAAATTCCAGCCGCGTCTGTCAGTCGACCGGCCGGTCGACCGACCCATGCCACGGTTGACCGCGCTTACCCGAGAGCGAGGCTACTTCAGTCGGTCGACCGGGGCCGGTCGACCGCTCCAACCTGTGCACGCCCGTGCACGCAGTCGACCGGCTCCTCCTCCGGTCGACCGGGACATCGACCGGGAGCACAAATTGCCTGCTCCATGCGCCGTTCTTTATTCTTTTGTCGTCCGATCTCTGTGCTATCTTCTTCCATCTCCTCCATCTCCTCTATCTCCTCTCTCCCAACAATTCTCCACCTCGGTGAAGATTTTTCACATCTGAGCCGATCTCCAACGTACCCTAATCTATCACCTGGCGAAATCGACACACGATCTCAGCGAAATCGACACACGATCTCGGCTTACGCTCACCAGACGAAATCGACACAAGATCTCGGCAAAATCGACGCACGATCTCAGCTTGGAATCTGTAGCACAGCTAGCCACTAGAATGCACCACACATGCCTTCCCTACACTTCACCTTAGGAGAACTTTCATACATGTCGAACACCGAACGTGGCTCCTTCTCCGCAACTTCACGACCTCACGAAGAACTCATCATGAGCCAACATTGACTCTCAACTGACTAGCTCTATCTAGTCTACATGTCTTCAGCTGACGGTCCAACCAAGTCTGCGTAGAGCACATCGAACACCATCATCGGCTTCAACTGGATGCACCCACTCCTTATGTAAGCTCAACATCTTCTCACCAGAAGATCAACCTGTTCATCGAGATTACAACACCTCACCTCTATGTGAAGTCCAACTCTTCACCTCTACGTGAAGTCTAATCGGCCACAACACTCACCTCTACGTGAAGCCTCTCCACCTCTACGTGAAGTTCCAATCGGCTACAACTCTTCACCTCTACGTGAAGTTCCAATCAGCTTCTCAAAAACCCAAACAGCTTCATACAGGTTGCATCACCAAATGGCTGCGCCTTTACGGCTGCCTACGTACCTTGCCCAAGGGATCAAGCCAACCGTAGTTCATTTAAAAATGAACTCCATCAAGCTCAAGCACTTGTACCTGAATCTGCAGCAGCGAACCTATCTGGCTGAGTCATATGAACCTCCTCATGACCATCATGGAGAACAACGGCCTTCAACTTGAGCTTGTCGCGATCACAAGCTTGAGATTCATGTTTTTTTACCCACAAGCGTGGTTTTACCTTGGTTTCAATGGCTGCAAACAACTCGACATTCTCAACAATGTCTTCAACCTGTTCAGCATCAACCCTGGCTACATGATCTCTACCCGGTGTCACCTCGGTGGTCTTCTCTAATGCCGAACCAACTGGAGATGGTGGAGTAGCATCAACCTCCACCCGCTGCGATACTTCTTTGGTCTCCATCCTCTCCACCTGCTGAGAGACGGTGGACTTCAACACTGAAGTCTCTCCAAATGTGACATGCCTACTCAACACGATCTTCTTGTTTTCGGGGTCCCACAACCTGTAGCATTCCTTTTGACACCAAAAATACAAACCTCTTTACTCGCGGATTCACTTTATCATTCTTGGCACTGAAGTAGGTCGAACTTCTAAATTCACGCAGCAAACTATGATCTTGAGTAGCTTTCCCTGACCAAATTTTCAATGGAGTTTTACCTCCTATCGCAGTCGATCTATTCATGAGATGGCTAGCATACACAATCGCCTCAGCCCAAAACGATTTGTCTAACCCTGCATTAGACAACAACCACCGAACCTTCTCCAGTAAGGAACGGTTTACTTCCTTAGCCAACCCATGTATACCTGTTGTGAAGTGAGTAGCAATACCTGTGTTCTGACCAAATCGTAGGAATTGGTTCATGTCTCTTTCAACATTACCAATTTGCAGCTCCTTGATCTTCCTACCAATCTGCTTCTCCATTCTTCCTCTCCATTTCACCAACATATTTAGGGCTTCACTCCTTTGTCTCATGGGATATATCCAACAGTGCCTAGATAAATTATCAACAAAAGAGAAAAGTACCTGTGACCTCCAAGTGATGCAGTCTTAGCATGTCCCCAAACGCTTACGTGAACACAATCAAGAAGACCTTCTGAGCGGTGAGTGCTGGTGCTGAATTTCACCTTCTTCTTATCCATAACGCTGTGTTCACCTTCCAAGTTGCAGGTAGCAGCACCTTCCAACGATCCCTTCTTTGCAGGAGCTCGCAAAGACCTTTCACCTCCATGTCCGACCTTTACCTGCCAGACCTCCGTGCAGCCATCATCTGAAGAACTAAAAGTCTCCACCCGACTTGTAACTGTACTACCTTCAAATAGTAGAGATTGTCCCGGCGGACGCCCTTCATCACCACCATCGAGCCTTTGATCATCTTGAGAACACCATCTCGAACAGATATCACCAGACCCAATGCTTCCAAAGCACCAACAGAGATTAGATTCCTTTTGAGTTGAGGTACATACCTCACCTCCTTCAATTCTCGTACTATCCCATCATCCATCTTGATACGGACTGTACCCATCCCTTCTATATTACACTGATGATCATCTCTCATGACCGTGTAACATCCATCCAGCTTCTCAAAGCTAGAAAATCAGGCCCTATTCGGGCACACATGATAGGTGGCTCCACTATCCAAGATCCACTCAGCATTATCTGAGTTACAAACAGTAGGGGTAGTAATAGAGAGAGTGAATACCGATGAGTCTGAGTCTGATCCATCTTCCTGTGAGGTACTGCCTTGAGTACTGACCACCTTTGCAAGATTTACCTCAGTCTTAGACTTCACCTTCTTATCTTTAGCCTTCGGGCATTCAGCTTTCCAATGTCCTAGTTTCTTACACAAGGCACACTGATTTTTCTTCAGATTTCTGAAGCCTGATCTGAACTTTGATCTCCCCGATCGTCTCTTCCCTTCCTATTGGAACTTCTGCCTCTTACCTCCAATGCCTCTGTTTTTGTGCTTCCCGAAGAAGACAGTCGGTCATGTCTCCTTACTTCATAACTCACAAGTGCAGCAGACACCTCATCGTAGTTAAGGGATTGTCTACCATTGAGAAAAGTAAGAGTAAAGGCCTCATACTCTCCCTAGGAAGAGAGTTCAGAAGAATTACCGCCTTATCTTCTTCACTAGTCTCCACATCTACATTAACTAGATTCGTAAGAAGCTTCGCGTACCGGTTCAAGTATTCGTTGACGGAGCATTCTCTTTGCATCTGAAACCCATAGAACTTACTCTTCAACTGCAATCGTGATTTTATGCTCTTCGTCAGATACTTCCTTTCCAGGATCTCCCACAGCTGTCTCGCAGATGTCTCATGCAACACCTGATACTTGATGTCTTGTGTCAGACAAGACTGATCAAGCCGCACGCCGAACGGTTCATCTTGTCCCAATCTTCTTCCATCGTTGATGCGCGCTTCTTCTCTAACCGTAGAGTGTCTTCGAGGTTTGATGCCGTCAGCGCATCCATAACCTCACACCTCCACATACCAAAGTTGTTTGTCCCGTTGAACTTCACCACATCAATCCTTGGATGTGGATACATGGATTTCACCGATGTGCTTTCTCTAGCCATCTTCTCAACTGATTCCTCAAACCAATGTGGAAACAAACAGAGTTAGATAAAATAAACTAGATAAAAACAGGATCTTTACCTCCACGCGAAACCCTCAAAGAGTTTCCGAAGTAATCTACTCCACCAACTTGATTCCTCGAGCAATCTTCACACGCTGTTCTGAGATCGACACACGATCCCACAAACAGTCCCAACTGATCCGAGATCGACACACGATCTCCGCCAATCAGCAACAGATGCCCTTGAATCAACAGATGATCCCACGTCAAATCTGGGATGATCTGATACCACTTGTTGTGCCCCCAGACACCCACTCGTTGTGCGCAGCGGTTCGCGGAAGAAGAGACACTACAATCACCACTTGATCTTGAGGAATTCACCCACCGGGCGGAGACTCGATTCAGCTGGAGAAACAATCAACGCAGCAGGAACAACCACCAATAGAGCAAAGCAATCAACGCACAAATTTAACGAGGTTCGGCCAACGTGCCTACGTCCTCGGGGCAAGGGAGAGAGATCTTTATTGATTCAACAATCAATACAAACAATTACAATAGAGAATTCTTGAGGGAGGCAAGGGATTCTT
>JAVJIF010011436.1:0-44889 GCA_038442645.1 Agave tequilana
CACAAATTGATGGAAATAATCCTTGCCACTAATTTAGCAAACGTGCCACAAATTGATGGAAATAATCCTTGCCACTAATTTAGCAAACGTGCCACTATTTTAGCATACCATGTTTAGGTTAGTTACCTTGTGTGATCGGTCCTGATTGAAGGCAGTAATTTAGCATACCATGTTTAGGTTAGTTACCTTGTGTGATCGGCCTGATTGAAGACAGTTTTTTCTTTCCTTTTGTTTCCATTTAGTTGTCTTTAAAAACAGAGGAATAACAACGAAAAAAGTCAAGCTTTGCAGCACCAATTCGAGATCGTGTTTTCAATTCGTGTGAGTTTTCTTGTGTAGCTTGGCTGTGAATCTCGTCGGCAACGTGCGCGTTGAATCTTCGGCGAGGTTCTAACAAGTGGTATCAGAGCGAGGCTATCAAAGATGTTTGGGAAGAAAGTCAACGACGGCGCCTCCAAAGATGGTGTGGTGTACCAGCGGGTGATTCGTGAGGTGAGCGGTGGGAGTAAGTATCCTGTCCTCACCAAGATCAATTACTCAGAGTGGGCACTCCTGATGAAGGTGAAGTTGAAGGCGAGAGCGTTGTGGACCGTCATCGAGGATGGCGCCGATCCGCAAGAGGAGATGATGGCGCTGGACGCCTTGTACAGCGCGGTGCCACCAGAGATGATTCCGACGATCGCCAAGAAGGAGATGGCAAAGGAGGCCTGGGACACGATCGCGACCTTGAGGGTTGGAGATGATCGAGTGAAGAAGTCAACGGCGCAGCAGCTTCGCCGAAAGTTCGATCTCGCCGTGTTCGAGGACGGCGAGACTGTCGAGGACTTCGCGCTACGCCTGAACAACATGGCGGCACAACTCGCCACCATGGATGAAGAAGTGGAGGAAGCCAACGTTGTCGCAAAGATACTCCGAAGCCTGCCACCTCGGTTCAAGCAGATCGCCATTGCGATTAAGACATTGCTCGATATTTCGACCATGTCTTTCGCCGATCTCACCGGGCGTTTGAAAGAGGCCGAGGAGGCGTTCGAAGAAGTGCCGGCGTCATTACAAAAAGAGGGAAAGCTGTACCTCACGGAAGAGGAGTGGGACGCGCGACGGAAGAAGCGCGAGGCGGAGAACCACTCCGGCGGCCGTGCAAGCGGTGGAAGAGGTAGAGCAGGACAGCGCGGAGGAGGAAGACGAGGACGCGGGCGCGCACGCGGAGACTCATCACCAGGTGGGTGGGCAGTCAAACCCACTGGGACGAGTGCCGGCGTTGCGGGAAGATGGGTCACTGGGCTCGCGAATGCCGATCCAGGCCCAAACAGGAGCAAGCCCATACCGTCCAAGATGAGGCAGAAGCCTCGCTCCTACTCGCGAAAATCTCGTCCATTTCCCCGCCGCCGAAATCTGAAGTGCAATCTTCCGATGGAGCCCCAGCGACCTCACCGCTGACTGATGTTCCACTCTCGCAGTCTGGATCGGTCGGGTTGGGAGTGGAATAGAGGCATGGCGGCTCCGAATCAGAGGCGACGACACACACCAGATCGAGATCTGGGAGCAGCAAGTGTTCACTCAACTCGAGAGAGAAGAATCGGGAGGCGGAGTCCTGGGTCCTGGACACTGGCGCGACGAATCACATGTCCGGATCAAGGACCGCATTCTCGAGGATGGCACGGCTACTCGAGGCGCGGCGGACTCGGCGTGCGGTTCGCGATGACTCCGTGGCGCAGATAGAAGGCCGGGGACCATCACTTTCTCCTGCAAGAACGGCGAGCTCCGATCGTTCCCCGGTGTCTATTTCATCCCTCGACTAACTACGAACATTGTAAGTGTAGGACAGCTCGATGAAAGGGGCTACAAGATTGACATCAAAGACGGAGTGATGCAGATCAGGGAACCCGATGGAAGGCTGCTGGCAATGGTGAAGCGGGCGGCCAACAGACTGTACACCCTCCACGTCAAGATAGCAGAGACAAGATGCTTGGCGGTGCGCAGTCGCGGCGACGAGGTGGCGTGGCGCTGGCACGAGCGGTTCGGGCACGTCAACATGACAGCGCTCCGGAAGCTAGCTCGGGAGGAGTTGGTACGCGGCTTGCCTGTGATAGGGCAGGTAGAGGAGCTGTGCGAGGCGTGCCAGGCCGGCAAGCAGCGGCGAAACCCGTTCCCGGCTCAGGCAGAATTCCGGGCAAAGCAGTGCCTTGAGCTGGTACACGGTGACCTGTGCGGCCCAATTGCGCCGGCAACACCAAGGGGAAACAAGTACTTCTTGCTCCTGGTGGACGATCTCAGCAGATACATGTGGCTAGCCGTGATTCCTTCAAAGGATCGTGCAGCGGCCGAAATCAAGGAGATCCAAGCTCGAGCGGAAGGCGAGTCCGGGCTCAAGCTGAAGGCGCTCCGCACTGATCGGGGCGGCGAATTCACCGCAGCCGAGTTCGCGGAGTACTGCGCAGCCGAAGGAGTCCATCGCCAACACACCGCGCCGTACAGCCCACAACAGAATGGCGTCGTCGAGCGTCGAAACGGCACGGTGATGGCAACGGCGAGAAGCATGCTCAAGGCGAAAGGATTGCCCGGATGGTTCTGGGGCGAGGCGGTAAGCACTGCAGTATATGTGCTCAACAGGTGCCCGACGAAGAGCGTGGACAGCATGACGCCGTTTGAGGCGTGGCACGGGAAGAAGCCGGCGGTTCATCACCTCAAGACGTTCGGATGCATCGTGTACGTCCGCAACACGACGCCGCATCTGAAGAAACTCGAAGATCGGGGGCGCAAGATGATCTTCGTCGGCTACGAGCGCGGCTCCAAGGCCTACCGTGCTTACGATCCTGTCACGAAGCGTGTCCATGTGACACGCGACGTGGCGTTCGACGAGCAGGCCCAGTGGGACTGGGGTGCCGGCGGCGACGATGGAGAGCCGAGTGGCGGTGACGACGTCTTCACGATCGAATACGCCACCACGGGCCAGGCGACTCCGACGGCTGTCGATACAGAAGAGGCGCCAGCACACCAGACTCCGGGGGGCCTGACAACGTAGCGGAGCAACACGATGAGTTTGACGACGAGAACCTGGATGCGGACCATGACTACGACGCACCGCTCCGGTTCCGTAGTGTCAACGACATCATCGGGCCGGCCCCACCGCGTGGCTTCGCACAACGCGCCCTGCTGGCAGAGGAGCCGCTTGCAACAAGCTATGACGAGCCTTCTTCGTTCACTGAGGCGGAGCGCAGCCCGAGCTGGCGGAAGGCAATGATTGAAGAAATAGAGGCCATCGAAGAAAACGGCACATGGTACCTCACCGATCTCCCGCCTGGGCGCAAGGCGATTGGAGTCAAGTGGGTTTTTAAGGTAAAGCGGACGAACACGGGGCGGTGTCCAAGCATAAGGCGCGCCTCGTGGTGAAGGGCTATGCACAGCGGCACGGCATCGACTACGACGAAGTCTTCGCGCCGGTAGCCAGGCTGGACTCGGTGCGCCTCCTCATCGCCCTCGCGGCGCACGAAGGGTGGGAGGTGCACCACATGGACGTCAAGTCAGCGTTCTTGAACGGCAACCTACAGGAGGAGGTCTACGTCCAGCAACCAGCAGGTTTCATCGTCTCCGGCAAGGAACACAAGGTGTTCAGGCTGCGGAAGGCGCTGTACGGGCTACACCAGGCGCCACGCGCCTGGTACACGAAGCTCGACGACACTCTGTTGTCGCTCGGTTTCAGGAGGAGCGAGTCGGAGCACGCCGTCTACATCAGGCAGAACAACGACGCGAAACTGGTGGTCGAGTCTACGTCGATGATCTTGTCATCACTGGAACGGATCGCGACGACCTCAGGGTGTTCAAGAACGAGATTGCGGCGACATTCAAGATGAGCGACCTCGGCCTACTTCACTACTACCTCGGGATCGAGGTGAAGCAGAGCGCGAGCGGCATCTCGCTCAGTCAAGGAGCGTACGCCGCGAAGATCTTGGAGAGAAGCGGCATGGCAGGATGCAATCCTTGCCAAACACCCATGGAGGCGCGGCTGAAACTAAGCAAGCAGAGCACGGAGTCACCGGTGGACGCTACAGCATACAGGAGTTTCATCGGGAGCTTAAGGTATCTGGTGAATACCCGCCCTGATCTTGCGTTCTCAGTCGGATATGTTAGCCGTTTTCTGGAGGAGCCAAAGGAGGATCACCTTGCAGCGTTGAAACGGATTCTTCGTTATGTGGCGGGAACAAGCAACTGGGGGCTCTGGTTCGGCAGGAAGAAGGGAAATCAAGCCCAGCTAACAGGTTTCAGCGATGCTGATTTTGCTGGAGACGTTGATGCTAGAAAGAGCACAACTGGAGTCATCTTCATGCTGGCGGAAAGCCCAATTTCATGGCAGTCGAAGAAGCAGCGGATCGTGGCGCAATCCAGCTGTGAATCGGAGTACATTGCTGCGGCAAATGCGACCTGCCAGGCGTTGTGGCTCGCTCAAGTGCTGGGAGAAGTGCAGGGGTCCAAGCCGAGCGCTCCTCTGCTCAAAGTGGACAACAAGTCAGCCATCGCCCTGATCAAGAACCCGGTTCTCCATGAACAGAGTAGGCACATCGAGGTAAAGTACCATCTGGTCCGAAAATGCGAAGAAAAGGGTCTGATCAAGGTGCAGTTCGTCAGGAGTGAAGAACAACTCAGTGATATCCTGACGAAGTCGTTGGGCAGGGCAAAATTTCAAGAATTTCGCTCAAAGATCGGCATGATCAATGTGGTTGAAGGTGCACGACAAGGCTTAGGAGGAGATTGAAGGAAATAATCCTTGCATGCCACTAATTTAGCAAACGTGCCACAAATTGATGGAAATAATCCTTGCCACTAATTTAGCAAACGTGCCACAAATTGATGGAAATAATCCTTGCCACTAATTTAGCAAACGTGCCACTATTTTAGCATACCATGTTTAGGTTAGTTACCTTGTGTGATCGGCCCTGATTGAAGGCAGTAATTTAGCATACCATGTTTAGGTTAGTTACCTTGTGTGATCGGCCTGATTGAAGACAGTTTTTTCTTTCCTTTTGTTTCCATTTAGTTGTCTTTAAAACAGAGGAATAAACAACGAAAAAAGTCAAGCTTTGCAGCACCAATTCGAGATCGTGTTTTCAATTCGTGTGAGTTTTCTTGTGTAGCTTGGCTGTGAATCTCGTCGGCAACGTGCGCGTTGAATCTTCGGCGAGGTTCTAACAAACCTCTCATTTTTGATCAATATTTTTCAAGTCTCCAGATCATGATTAATATTTTTAAAATCTGTTTGTTCTTCATTCCTATGTTCTTCAATAATATTCTCAGTTCTATTTTCTTCATTAATACTCACATTCATATTTTCTTCATTATTGTCCTAATTTGCATTTCGATTATTGTCTTTTTAATTATCATATTCATCTTCAAAAAATATTTTCATTCATATGTTCATCATTAGCATCTTCAATGAAATTCTCAGCCCTATTTATTTCATTTTGTTCTTCATTTTGTTTAGTATTTGTTAAAAACTATCTAAAACTCTCATTTGAGATTGAATAATTCTTCAGCTTTCAGCTTCTTTTCTCTTTTAGCAAATTCGGATTTGTATTTTTTAGGCATTAGAACAAATAATGAAAAAAATAAAATACTCAATTAAACATTCTACGAATTATAACATTTATTCAAATAAAAGCACAAACTATTAACACTTATTCAAATAAAAAAATCTATCTAATAATTGCTACAATTAGAAAAAAAATACTCAATTAAATAGAATAAAAATTACTCAATGATAAAAATTACTCAATTAATATTACTTGATTCCGTTCTCAGGGATCAGATTCAGAGGAGAAATGAGGCCTGGGGGCCTTTTGAAATCGACGATTGGAAGAGGGAGTGTCGTGACCTTCTGGGGATAGAAGGGGCAGAGGGGGGAGGATTCAGCAATTTTCCCTTATAAAATAACTCTTTGTTTAAACAATATTTTAAAGTAACCTCTGTTAACTATTAAACTGAACAAGTAAGAAAGGGTTCCAACTGTTAAGAGATTATTTGTTTCAATAAAGACAAAATCTTCTTTTTAGGAATGCCACAGAAGAAAGGGTTTTAACTGTTAAGAGATTATTTGTTTCAAGCGAAAATAAAATCTTTATCAGAGATAATTGAATTTTGTTTTTTATTTTTTTTTAGAGATTCTATGTGAATTTATTCATATATATACCTTGACAACAAACACCTTTTTTTTATCTCCTAAATATTCAATTCTGCTAGCAAGTTAATTAAATTAGAATCAATCAATATGCAAAAAAACAAGAAATAATCAAAATGAGGGGTGTCGTCGCCTGGCCTGCCGGGATGGAAGGGGGAGAGGGGAGGAGGGGGTGCCCTGGTGAGTCAGAAGGTGAAGAGTTGTTGAGTTGAAGAAATTAGAATATGCAAGATGAGAAGAGAGGAGAAATTAGAATACGAAGAAGAGGAGAGAAATAGAGAATATATTATATATCATTGGACAGTCAGAAAGTGAAGAGCTAGAAAGGGAAGAGTTGGAGAGGGCAACTAATTGGTGTTTTTTATTGTCCTCAATTACTTGTAGGACACATATTTCAGAATGGGTTTTCATGTTGTGGAGTAATTAACCAATTTTTAAGGAAAGTAATTACTCAATTAAACTATTAAATTAACAATCATTGTGGTGAACGACTGATCTGGAGGCCTAGGTGATTGCTTTAGCACCTTTACCCCAGGGCCGGTCATCGTTGCAACGTCTATGACGCAGGAGATGCTGTCAATTGTAGTCCATATCCAATGACAATACACGGTGTATGAATCATGCTGTATGTCATTTTGTTCTCTCTCTCTCTCAAATTTGTATCTTATTTCTTATTTCTTCGTTGTACTATGTTCTTAAGAAGGTTTGAATGTACATTTCCTTGTTACTTTTTAATGAAAAGGGGTGGTGATTACCCACTTTTGATTATAAAAATCAACTTGATTCTTGAGACCATAACCGGGTTGCTGCAATGATGCTGATTGTAGTGAACTTGAACCTGAGATTTTCCATAACCTACTCCCATCCTTTTGCAAGTGAGTTTGGTTTCACTGACAATAATATTTTCATTATCAAGAAAATTTCAGAGAGTTAGTCCCTGAGTGGCTACTAAACATTTTCGCTTCAAGTGAATATAAGGTGATCATTTTTGACACTTCATGTAAATAAAAATGACCCTCTTTTTATCACCTCAGTTGGACTTGGGCCTACAAACAACTCGTTTACCCGGTATTTAACCGTTTATGTATCGGCCTCTAAATTCGGCCCACACTCCCGAACTCGGCCCAATTAGGACGAACAAGTAACAATGTGACACGTTTCACATTCAGCTTGGATATTGAAAGATCCTATCCTTCTGACTTACATTCGTGCGACACGTTGCCCACCACAGATCAAGTGGGACCCGCCTCTTCTGTATTTTACTGCCCCACCCCATCCACGTCAAAGATCAGGTATTGGGCGTCTAACAGGATACAGCATTCAAGTACCTAATTTGACCTAAGCCCACTCAAGTCTGGGCTATGAGGCCCACTAGCTGAGTGTTGGATATTACAGGTCCTGTTTGTTGTGAGGACTTCGCAGGCGATCTAGGAGCTACAAGGCCACGTCCGCCAGCCTCAATGTCCGAAATCTTCGAGAACGCTGATCCAAAAAAAAAAAAATTAAGTTTTTGTTTTTCGCCCCCGAGTCTCCGGCCGGTTCTTTTCCTCTGCTCCTACTGTGAAGATAATCGGAGCCCAGAGATGATTTGGGATCTGTTCAGCGCCATGGACGGAGAAGGAGTAGCAGAAGAGCAAAGGGAGGAGCGGGGAGGCGGTAAGATGACCGCCGCCGTGTCGTCGATCCCTAGGTCTCCAATCTCGACCGACATCTCGCTGCCTCTTCCCCAATGAAGCCTCACATCGAGTCAGTTCCCCCATCTCTCTCTCTGGGTTTTGATGAGGTGAATTCTGAATGCGTCGATTTTGATCTGTTATTTGTTCTGATTTTTTATTTCCCCAAAAATACCAAGCACACCACCGGCCAAAGCCCTGCCTACAAAATTATACAGCCATGGACAAGAGAAACCTTGAGAGAGGAGTTCCTTGCTAAAAAGCAATAAAATTATCAATACAACCCAATAATTGCGAACTTTGGAAAAATTATCTTGAATAGTTATTGATCCTTTCCCTCCAAAGTCCAAACTAACCAAATTATTGACATTATAGACAAATCCACTCAATTCTAGTAGCTGGTGAGACATTTGATAATCTACAGCTAGTCCACAAATCCATAGCATTCCCATTCCCTGGTTCTCATTGGACCCCAAGATTATATTCAACAGATTCCCAAATATATTGGACAAGTGTACTGCAAAAATATATGATACTTTAACTCATCCTGACACCCACGCAGCTTACAGGTTAAATCTCTCTGAACACCCTTGTTATCCAACAATATTTAGTTTGCCATGTATCACTAACTGCAAATTCTTGCCATTGTGAGATTTCAGTCATCTGTATCCTGATATTTTAGCATCAAGTCGTTCTGATTAGAGGATCTGCTTTTGCCTACCTAGGGAGCTTTGCAAGGATCTGTTCAAGAAATGGTCGTCTCTTGATAGTTCTTGCTTCTCCATTGAGACTGTTTCCGGTGGCTTAACCAATCAATGTAAGTTTTATTTTCAGAAATCACTGTTTTCATGAACAATTAAATCTTTTGCTGGTGATAGGTTCATATTTACTCTTGAAATTTATGCAACATCAAGTGAAATTTGCACTCATTTCTAGATTATTTTGGACAATATGATTCAATTACATATTTTCCTCAGTTACGTCTGTTAGAATATAAAATATAATATCCTCAACCCTTATCATTACTTTGGAGTTTTGGTATAGTGGAAGGGAGTTGAATTTGGTATCAGAGCAACCCAGGTTCAATTCTCACTAGCACGCAACTAAAAAGCGGATTAAAAATATAATACTGCTACGCGAAAGGCTCAAGCCACAAAAAGATCGCTAGATCTGAAGGGGCATGTTAGAATATAAATATAATACCCTCAGCTCTCATCATAACTTCAGAGTTTTGGTGCAGTGACAGAGATTTTAATATATAAACTTCACTTTTGCTTATTATCTGATGTGGGACTATTCAGATTGCACATGACTCAACAATCTCTCCTTCATGAGTGATACTCACGGGAATTTCATGAGCCAACAAATTTCTCAACAAGGGGGCAAGAGACTACCCCTTTGGGCTAGAATCAGGCTCTGATACCAATTTGTTGTGACAAAACTGGCCCAATTAGGGAGACAAACAGGTGAAGATACCAATATGACTCAAACCTTATCTGTCCCAAAGCTTAAGCTGATAGGTAGAGTCGCAACTTTATATTTATGGACTTCATTTTTTACTTAATTATCCGATGTGGGACTATTCAGGTCACATTTGATTCAACAATTTATGTATGTATATATGAATATTTCTAATTAAAGTTCATAGAATACGGGCAGCTAGGTGACTTTGTAAATATCTAATTAACTTTTCGTGTTGTTTCAATCTTGCACAAATCTTGCTACAATATATTTCTTGCAACAGTCACTTTATTGACAGCTCATGTTAATTCTTTCAGTATTGAAGGTCTCTGTGAGGGAAGCCAATGGTCATAATGTGTCTTTGACAGTTCGGTTATATGGTCCAAATTCTGATTTAGTGATTGATCGCGAGCGAGAAATGCAGGTGCGTCCTTGCAATTTTGATGTTCCAATTATTCCTCTAAAAGTTTAATTTGAGAAATTCCGTGAAAAAAATTTAATTTGAGAAATCCAGAAACTTCATGCCAAGTCAGCAATGACTTTCTACTAAAACATTTTTCTGCTTGCTTGTTGCACATCCTTTTGTGATACATATTGATATCAATGGCAAACTGAGATCATTGCTAATCTATTTTGTGTTTATGTTTCCATGAGTGATAGTGTATTAAATGATACATTTTCTTTCTACAAATAAAATCGGCTGTAAAGAGATCCGAGAAAACAAATGTATGAAGTAATATCTTTTTTTTTTATTTTAACATCTTGTAGTGTTTCTGTTATTAATTGGAGAATTATGTATTCAGCTACCGTTTTTGGTATTCGACTCGTGTTGTAAAAACTGTTAGTTCTAGGATCAATCTGACAACTAATTAATGTCACCGATCTAATTGGTCAGGTCGGTGAATATCAGGTGGGAGGTTTTCCATTCAATAGAACGTCCCTTAATTATAGAACCACTTTTCAATTACCTTCCTTGGTTAAACACCAATTAGACTGGTATAAGTCAGTCTCAATATACTGAATATCAGTATAATCCCTGTATAAAGAAAATTTATTCACTTATACAATACTTAGAGTGAGGTACGCTTATAGCGAATCTCCTTAAGACAATTACGTCCCCTGCTACGGTGCTAACGTGTTACTGGACGCTGGTCTCGCAAGATACACACTCCTTCACGTTATTTGGATAGCACTACCAAATCACCGTACGGTCGAACCGTAGTTAATCAGTACCTTCACAGGTTATGAAAGCAGCAGGACCAAGACAAATTTCAGGGAGAATATTTATCTTTACTTTGGAGGAACACCCATTGTAGAGACAGGAAGAAGATAGAAGAATATTCTTCTTTGAAATTCACAGATTCAGATAACAATTCTATTAAAGAATCTGCTGAATTTTCTGAGCCTTCTTTCAGAATGAATCTTCAGAATATGTTGGAAGTCACTTCAGAATCCGAGTTGCAGATTTTCACTTCGGAATCTGAGTTGCAGAAGAAGGAATTTGTTATGCGTTGCTGTGTTTTGTGTGTTTTAAAATGGGAGAAAAGGAGTGCTATTTATAGCGCTCCGGGAAGGGCAAATCTATCCGAACGGTTGCAACGGTTCGGTCTGAACCGTTGCAACGGTTCGTTCCAGACAGAAACTGCACAAACCATTGTAACGGTTTGCGGCGATTTCCTGTCAGCTGTTGCGCTGTTGCGGGTCCGTATAACGGAGCAGGTGCGATCCGCTGTAACCCATAGTTGTGAGACCCGGTTCAAAAAGAACCGGACCGGTGGGGAACCCGAGCTGGGCCTCCGGCATCGGCACCACGCCGGCCAGCGCGCGCGGGGGCTTGGTTTCCCCCTAATCGCGCGCGAAAACTCTAAGTACCCAAAGGGTACATCCTTTGTTCCCATTTTTCTCTATTTAAACACTTCAAACTTTCATCCCATGGCTAATGTGGGACTAAATACTTTTAGCTATCTTTAGTCCCCTTTTAACTTTTGAATTAGGCGAACTTTAGACTTGAATATCTCATTCATTCGAAGTTGGAATTGAACATGTGAATATACCACCTTCATCCCCAATGGAAGGAGAACATACTCTAACCATTATCTAATTGATTCTATCAACGGATCTCGCCGTAATTCAACTCAAAGATTCAGATTTAATTCTTCATATTCCCAACAATCCCCCACAATGAATGGAGATTCAAGGAATTGACACACAAAGAGACTGACTCTATAGTGAAAATACTTTAGAAAAGAAACTGCATCAGGATAGGTGAACTAGGTCTTGAACCTTCCATAGCGAAAGTTTATATCAGACTTACTGGCTAATCAGTGAACTAAGTCTTGAACTATTAGCCATTAGTGTAAGCTAAGTCAACAAGCTTCACACAATAACTTTCCAAATCAATTTTGGTTCTCGGTTGTGTCCATTTTGGCCCTAGACATTCTTAGTTTCAGAGAGTATCTTTAGAGAATAACAGCCTCCATAGAAATTCTCAAAGAGCCGACCCAGCTCTGTACTCACAAAGGTGATCGTCCTATTAAGAGTAGTCTACTCTACTCCACTTGTTTTAATAATAAGATATAGACATCATTAAAAGCGTTAAGCTTATCCTTAATCCACTTGTAGAAAGCACTTGTGTGCACCTTAGGAATGGATTGAAGTCAAACTCCTAAGTGCTTACTTGCTGAGTCAATTATAACTAGTTTTTCCTCTTGCACTTAGTCCATGGGATCTCCAGTCGCTAAGTGAGGTTTCCATTAAGCTGACTCGGTAAGGTTAGGCTTTTAGATCCATTCCTCTCGATGCGCAGTTTATACACTCTCCCTTAAACCTTTGATAAACGGATCTGCTAAATTATCTTTTGACGAGACAAAGTCAATAGAGATAATTCTATTTGAGAGCAACTGCTTAACAGTATTATGTCTACGACGAATATGTCTAGACTTACCGTTATATATAAAATTTTGTGTCTTAGATATAGCTGCTTGATTATTGCAGTGAATGTATATAGCGGGCACTGGCTTTGGCCATATGGTATATCTTTCAAAAATTATCGAAGCTATTCTGCTTCTTCTCCGGCCTTATCTAAGGCTATGAATTTCGATTCCATAGTGGAAAGGGTAATACATGTTTGTTTGGAAGATTTTCAAGATACCGCTGCCCTCTTAGAGTAAATACGTATCCGCTAGTTGATTTTGATTCCTCAGAATCTGCAATCCAATTAGCATCACTGTATCCTTCAAGTACAGGTGGAAACTGTCCATATCTCAAGGCATATTTCTTGGTATGTGATACGTAACCTAATACTCGTAGTAGAGCACTCCAATGATCATCACTAAGGTTACTAGTGTATCTTCTTAACTTGCTTAAAGCGTAAGTAATATCGGGTCTAGTGCAATTCATTAAATACATTAAACTTTCGATAATCTGAGAATACTCCAACTGGCGTACTCCAGTTCCTGTATTCTTACAAAGGTGGATGTGTGGGAGAAAAGAATTTGTATTCTCCTTTATCCCATGATTCTTAAATCTTTCTATCATCTTATCCACGTAGTGAGATTGAGATAGACTGATTCCATCTGGTATTTTTATGATTTTAATTCCTAAAATTACATTAGTAACCCCCAGATTCTTCATGTCAAAACTGTTGGATAACATTCTTCTAGTGGACTTAATAATTTCAAGATTAGTCTCAAGTATCAACATGTCGTCTACATAAAGATAAACAATGATACATGCATTTTAACTGTTTTAGTGTAAACACACTTATCACATTCATTGATAGTGAATCCATCTTTGATCATGACATTATCAAATTTCTCATGCCGTTGTTTTGGAGCCTGCTTTAGACCTTATAAAGATTTTACCAATTTACACACTTTGTGTTCTTGGCCCTTAACTATAAATCCTTCGGGTTGCTCCATATATATTTCTTCATTTAATTCACCGTTTAAGAATGCAGTCTTGACATCCATTTGATGAATATCTAAGTTATGCAATACTGCAATTGCAATTAACATCCGAATAGATGTTATTCTTATTACAGATGAATAAGTATCGAAGTAGTCAAGTCCTTCCTTTTGTCGATAGCCCTTGGCTGCTAATATAGCCTTGTACTTATCGATAGATCCATCGAGTTTTAATTTTCTTATAAAAATCCACTTATACCCAATTGGTTTACTGTCAGGAGACAAGTTTGCCAATTTTCAAGTATGATTACTTAGTATGGATTTATTTCGCTATTTATAGCTTCTTTCCACATTTGTGCTTCTGGGGTAGACATGACCTCTTTAAATATTTGAGGCTTTCAATAGCATATGCTATGAAATCTGGACCAAAAGATTTTGAGGTTCTAGATCTCTGACTTCTTCTTGGTTCAATTTTCGCATTAACAATCGGTTCCTCAGGGCTTTCGTCCCTGAACGCCATCTCATGTGTTCTTTTCTCAGAAGTCTTATCTGTTTCCCGATTGTATGGAAAGATGTCTTCAAAGAACACATCTCTAGATTCGATAATCATGTTTACATGAATATCTGATATTTCTGATTTATGAACCAGAAATCTGTAGGCACTACTATTCAAGGCATAGCTTATAAATATGCAGTCCATAGTTCTTCCTCCCAACTTAGTCTTTTTAGGTAATGGTGCTAGTACCTTTGTAAGGCACCCCCACATTTTGAGGTAATGGTACGAAGGTGTCCTTCCATGCTATAACTCAAATGGGATAAGACCAAGTTTCTTGTGGGGTACTCTGTTTAGAATATAATTTGCAGTTAACAGAACTTTCCCCACAAGTTTTGCGGAGCTTCAGAACTTACGAGCATGGAATTGATCATCTCCTTCAAAATTCTGTTCTTCCGTTCAGCAGTTTCATTTTGCTGAGGAGTATATGGTGCTGTAGTTTGATGGATTATACCAAATTTAGCACATAACTCACTAAAATCATTTGATTCATATTCTTAGCCTCGATCAGATTTTAGAATCTTGATATTCTTATTGAGTTGATTCTCAACTTTAACTTTATATGTATAAATATATTCATTGCCTCATCCTTACTGTTTAGAAGATACACATAACAATATCTTGTACAGTCATAAATAAAAGTAATAAAATACTTTTTCCCGCCTCTAGTTGGCGTAAACTTCAAGTCACACAAATCGCTATGAATTAACCCTAAAGGTTCTGTATTTCGAGCAATTGAGTGAAATGAATTTTTCGCGAGCTCGGCCTCAATACAAATCTCATATTTGCGAATTTCTTCCAAGTTGAGTTTAGGAATATATCCTAGAGTAGACAAGTTTTTTAAAGACTTGTAATTTACATGCTCTAATCTAGCATGCCATAAAATAGGAGACTTAAGCAAATAAACAGAAGATTTTTCTTTCTTTACAAGCTTAGGGTACAAATACACAGATTTTTTGTCCACAACTGCAACATTTGCCTTAAAATGGCCATTAACAAGATAACCCTTATCCACATACATCCCACCTTAGTAAGTACAAATTTATCTAATTCAAAAATCATTCTAAATCCTTTCTTATTAAGTATTGATCCAAAGGTCAGATTTTTGCGGATATCTGGAACATGTAGCACATCGTTCAGAGTAAGCTCTTTCCTAGATGTCTATTTCAGGATGACTTTTCCTTTTCCTTCAACCTTGAAGACGGCTGAGTTTCCTATGAAGAGTTACTCATCTTGATCTAGTTTTTGATATTCAGAGAATAATAATTTCTTAGAGCAGATGTGCCGAGTAGCCCCAGTGTCTACCCACCAATCTTTATTGCTGGTCGTCAGATTCACTTCTGACACCACAGCTGAAAGGCTTGGCGACGCATGGTCGGTCAGGTTTGCCTGTGGATGGTTCATCTTATTCTTTTTGAGACGGCTGCGGCATTCATTCGCCTTATGCCCCTCTTTGTTGCAGATGTAGCAAGTTCCCTTGAAGCGCATGTTCTTTCCTTCTGGGACTTTGTCTTTGTACTCTTGGGCAGTCTTCTTCCGCTTTAAGTCTTTGGAAGTAGACGCTTTCCCCTTTGAGTCTTCGATCACATTGGCCTTGGCTTCATAGCAGTTCTTATTGCTCATTTTCTCGGACTTTCGGTTGTCCTCCTCAATTCGAAACCTCACAATGAGATCTTCCAACTTCAGCTCCCTGCGCTTGTGCTTCAGGCAGTTCTTGAAATCTCTCCACGCAGGTGGGAGGTTCTCCACAATAGTAGCAACCTGAAAAGTTTCAGGTAGATTCATACCTTCAGCCTCTATCTCGTGCAAGATAAGTTGGAATTCTTGCACCTGACTGATCACAGTCTTGTTGTCCACCATCTTGTACTCCAGAAATCGTCCTACGACGAACTTCTTGGTACCGGCATCCTCAGTCTTGTACTTCTTATCAAGACTAGCTCATAACTTCTTTGCCGTTGTGATTGGACTATAGACATTGTAAAGAGAGTTATCCAGTCCATTTAAATATAGTTTCGGCAAAGGAAGTTACCTTGCGTTCATGCATCGACTGTAAGGACTGAGTCCCGATCATTTCCGGGTTCTGATGGATCCTCTTGCAGGAATTTGGCCAAATGCAGAGTGGTCAAGTAGAAGAGCATTTTCTGTTGCCTCCTCTTGAATTCTGTGCCATCAAATTTTCCTGGCTTCTCCGGCTTCGGGTTAGGAAGTGGAGCATGCATCAAAGTTTGAATCTGCATGTTTGGTGCCTTACTTGAGCTGTCTTGATCAGTCTCAAACATTTTCTGTAATTTCAAGCAGAACAGAAGTGAGTAACTTCAATACTAATAATTGTCTTAAGATTGTTAGTTCTAGGATCAATCTAACAACAATCAATGTCACCGATCTAATTGGCCAGGTCGGTAATTGAAAGGTGATTCTGTAATTAAGGAACGTTCTATTGAATGAAAAACCTTCCACCTGATATTCACCGACCTGGCCAATTAGATCGGTGACATTGATTAGTTGTCAGATTGATCCTAGAACTAACAAAAACAGCCTATGGTTGCAGTTCGATATCGTGGAGACCATGCATTCTAGGTGGTTATCGGCGCTAGGCACCATTAGCATGCTTAGATGACCGGAACGGAGGGTTAGCCCACCGGTGACACCCCTCCTCAAGGAGGTTCCAAGTTATATCTCTGTAGTTGTTGGACAGTGTGGATTTAACTTGGGTAATTAGTGATCGGTGTGTGTGTAGGATGGAGGTCCTCCATCCTTTGTCTCAAAGAAAAAGGGTGCTTAGACGACGTGTTGCCTTTCCAAGTACTGCATATATTTATTTTGTTTTTTACAATCTAGAGGTTGTGATCATTGTCTACAAATTTATAAATGATTTAACCTAAACAAGCTAGGAGAAATTGAATGTTCTATAATGGAAATTTGACACCTTCATCTTCTATTTTTTCCTTTCGACTTTAAAAACTATGGTGTAGCTGTGTAATTGTCATCCTATCTTAATTTTGAACTCCATTGGCTTCATAAAGCTAATGCCTAGCATTTGGGATCACATTTGCTTTACTTTTTATGTAGTTTTAATTCTATGTAGGCAGTCTCTTGCAATCTAGAGTATCATTGTAGCTTCTTAAAGTGAATTTAGTCCATATTGATGATGGATGTGACCTCCATGAATTAGACTTTTAAATAATGGGATTCTTACTGATTTATGTTATAATCTTCAACGAGGATGAAGTTAATTTCTCCATATGAAAGGAAGATGCTGAACTGACCAATCCCTTGTGTTATTATTTCCCCCAATTTCATCTAGGCTGTCAATTTGTTGCCTACATGTGGTGTTTTAGGGTCTGTTTGTTTCCCCGCAAAAGGCCGCAAAATCGTAAGTCATAAAACCTCTTTTCCATTTTTCGCTGTTTGTTTCGCTGCAAAACAACTTGCAAAATACAACTCTCATTTTCCACTTGCAGTTGCTACATTTAAATTTGTGGTCATGTAAATCTCACTTTTACACTCACATTTTCCCACTTGCAATTGCTACAGTTAATTTTGTGGTCATATAAATTTCACTTGTAGTACACTTGCAGTCCCAAAGCAGTTACTTGATAATCAATATATAATTTTATATTATTAAATATTTAATATTTTTAATATTTTTAATATTTTTAATAGTGTTTAATTTCTTATCTAATTATTTTATATTTCTTTTTTTAGTTTTTTATTTTTTTAATACAGTTTTAATATTTAATATTTTTATTTAATATTGTTATTTAATACTTTATTTTACACCAATTTTCTTAATAATTTATTTAGATTTAATATTTATTAATATAACAATAATATGCTTTAATATAAATTATTATATATCTAATTTATTTATTTCTTAATATAAATAATTACTTTATTAATATTATAATATACTTTAAAATTATATTAATATTTTATTATTTAATATTGTAATAATACATTATAACAATTTCATAATAATATTTTATTATTAAATTTATAATTATATTTTACTTTGTTTATTTTATATTTTTATAATATTACAATATTATTATAATAATGTTAAGTATTTTATAATATTATAATATTATAACTCTATTTTATTATTTTTCTTAAGATTTTTTTTAATATTTATGTTTTATTAGTATCCTTAAATTTTTATTAATGTTCTTTATATTTTCTTAAAATTTTATAATTATTTATTTAGTTAATATTTTAGTAATTTTTTTACTAATTTTACTAATATTTTATTAATATTATTGTTATAATTAAAATATTAAAATAATTAATATTTTATCTCAATTTATTAGTACAATTTAATTTTCAATAGTATATTTAATTTAATAGTATTTATAATTTTAAATCACTGCTACAGTTAATTTTGTGGCCAATTTTTCCACTTACACTTTTAAGTTACCAACCAAACACCGTAAAACACATATATACTTTCTTATTCACACTTTCACTTTACCAACCAAACACCGTAAAATACAATATACTTTTCCATTATAATTTCATTTTACCACCAAACACTGTAAACACAATATATTTTCTCTACTACAGTTCACTTTTTTCATTCTTATTTTACGACTTACGACTTGCGACGTTTTGCGACGAAACAAACAGGCCCTTAATCCTTTCCTGCTCATAGGATTTCCATCTGATCACGGCCTAAAATATCTACAAGGTGTTTGCATCTTGGTCATCAAAACAAGTTCTTTATGGATATAGTGATGCTTGATGATTATAAATTTAAGATTATATAGCACTAGTATGTGGCTATTATTTGAGAGTGCCATTTTACCCTAGTGGTAAGCCCCCTTGTGGAGGTTGTTGGAATTTTCATTCCAAAATTAAACTAATCAAAATACTTATAATAGCAGAAAAAAAAATTGAAAGATTTTACTGGTCTCGATGATGGCTCGTAGATTCTGGCTTAAAGGGTACATTGCTGAGCTCATGCAATCAGTCTACACGTGTTCTTTAGCAGTACAACCCCATATTGACAAGTGTTCATTGTGTGCACGACCACGTAGGAGAAAGGACCACTAACTATGAGTCAAGACATGCCCATGAGAAGAAAAGAACAAATAAAAATTTAGGAGAGTAAAAAGAGGTACATAGAAAACATAGTTTCTTCATAAATTTTCATTTCTTATATTCTGATGTAGTCATGGGTATATATAAAGTGAGTCTGTATCATGGTTCAAAGTTACGGTCTCGACCACCTACTCGGCGGGCATTAAGACGCATCGGTCGCGGTGTTTCGGATCGGTTTCAGGCGATACGCGTAAAATACTACATAAAAAGCTCAAAGAATTCTGAAAAATCAAGACAAATCTTAAAAATTATAAACGTCAATTTTTATATATCACATGTTCAAAACAAGTTTGTTTTCAGGGGTAATTGGAAAAATATGATAATTTCAGGGGATAAATTTAAGAAATATGGTGATTTGAGGGTAAATTTATAAATATAAAAGACTTGAGGGGTATAATGAGAAAACCCAAAAAAATTAAAAAAAGAAAAAGAAAAGATAAGAGACAAAGATCGGATCTGACCATCTCTCTGTGGCTCTCTCTGCTCTCTCACTCCCTCCCTCTGGCTTTCTTTGTCTCTTTCTCCCCCCTTTGATCTCTTTCTCCTCCTTCCTCCCTCTGCCACTTTGAGAGAGTGGAGGGAGGGGAGGGAGAGGGAGAGGGAGAGATTGAGAGAGAGAGGCATGGAGAGAGATCGGGCAGGCAAGCAGCGGTGACGGGCAGACAGCGACGACGGGCGCGCGGGCGAGCCCTAAATCCTGTTAAGTTTGGTTTGTTTTTCTTTTTCTTATTTATAAATCGACTGGGGGCTGACTCAGGTCTGACTCGGCCGAATCAACCCGATTCGTATCGAGATTCGACCGAGTCGACCCGTGTTGATTTATTTCCTCCACATAGATCGACTCGTGTCTCGTTCTCGAATTGGCGGTGACCGTTCCGGAGACGACTCGGCCGAGACTTTGAACCATGGTCTATATGAACCCCACTAAACTCATGAATCATAACAAACTAAACTAACTTCACTAAAAGGGCATGAGGTTAGTTTATCAAGTTAAACTAAATATAACCAATATTTACTTAAAATTAAATTTTTTAAATTTAAATATTTTCTGAATAAAATTTCGTATGGCCCCCAAAGGTTGCAATTTCAAAGCAAAAAGAAAAAAAGATACAAAAATAGATGGGCATGTCATCTTATGCAATTAGTGGTAGCTTATAGTTTTGAATGTACACTAAATGACATTTTGTCACTTCTTAAGGGGAGATAATGGACTAGGCCTTGAATCCGGCCATTTATTGAGAATTGAGAAAAGCACACATAGAATGATTACTCTCATACATGGGTTAGAGCGTTATTGTTGTGCTCACATACTCTCTCATGAGAGTTATAAGGAATCAACCCAGATTTTCATGACCATGACCTTCACGATTCCTCTCACATAAGTAAATCCAATAAAGATATCTATGATCAGAATAATACATCTCACAATACATGCATTGGACTTTAACACATTAAGTCAACCTAATCAATCGCATCATAGCAATGTCCCCATTGGGATGGGTCAGAACTTGGACTTTGTCCAAGTTCTGAAAGAGTATGACTCCAAGGGTCAGTGCTCTACTAGAACCACCAGTTCAATTTGTTTCTACCGTCTTGAACATTCTCTATGGGAACAACTCCCTAATCAAGAGGTTGGATTCTCACACCTTTGTGAGCTTAACTCCACCCAGCTCGCCAACCAGAAAGTTCTGTTTACTTTATGAAATTTCAACCTTTGCGATGGGTGGGAGGGCTGTTGGAAATTTTATTTTTCATTTTGATTAAGTATAACAAATATTTAAATTGACTTGGTAAACTAATTTCATGACCCTTTAGTGGAGTTAGTTTAGTTTGTTATGGTTAGTGGAGTTAGTGGAGTGCACATGGACTTACTTTATGGATACCCCATGACCATATTAAAATATAGAAAACAAGAAAACTATGAAGAAAATATTTTTCCCCGTGCCTTTTTCTATCTCTAAATTCTCCGAAACTTTCATTGTTTTTTTCCCCTTCTTGACATGTTGTAACTTACGGTTAGCGATCATTTCCCCTTTGTGATTGTGCACACAAGGAATGATACAGAGGGTTATAGTGCTAAGGGACACATCTATTTAGGCTGATTGTACGAGGTTGGTGATATGCTCTTTAGATTGGGAATGAAGATTAGGGTTTAGACCCTGCTCTAATCATTTGGCACCCTTGGGGCTCTAAGCGTATCCTGTCTCAAAAGAATAAAATAGCTCTAGCATGTGGCCAGAAAACCATTAAAAGAAGAAAAGCATGTTACTATAGCATTTCTGGATCATTTTCTACTTTGGAAGTCATTACACAGTCCTAATTGAAAATAATGATAGCCTATGTATAGGATTTAGTAGTATGTCAAAACTTTTCTAGATTGCAGTGGTTCCTCTGCTTCTGCCACTCTGTGAACAGTGCTCCTGAGCGAAGCACGTGTACTAGGCAAGAGTTAGTCCATTTGATTAATGTCCTTTTAGGCTTCCCAATCCTCCCTCTCTATGAGATGATTGTCCTATGTAATGTAATGCCAATGTTCATATGCATATACTTCTGTTAAGGGTGTCATAATGTTATTCTTTCGTTTCTAGGAATGTTACTTCAAATTTTTGTTCTTACTCTTAATGAACTTTGCTGATCATATTTTATATCTACAATTTGTCTGCATGACATGTACATATCTGCTTTTGTGGTTAGGCCCTACCACATCTCTCAGCTGCCGGATTTGGCGCTGAACTGCTTGGGTTATTTGAAAATGGTACGGTTCAGTCTTTCATCAATGCGCACATGCTTTCTCCGCTGGGTAAGCTTTTAAACCTGTCTATTGTGTGCAAGCCCTATACGATGGAGGCTTTCATGACCATTAAGATATTATACAGGATAGATGTATGTTGTAATTTTTGTTCTTATGCTCGAAAGATAGTACAAGTTACTGATAGAGAGTTCACAACACAGAGACTCTTATACACCTATCTTAATATATTTTAAAGCCGAATTAAATGTAGCCAGCTGCTTCAATTTCCTGCAGATCTACATGAGCATCAATCACCCCCTCCATTCTTCTCCCACCTTCAATCTCTTCTTTCCTTCTGGCTGTTTTTGACCTATGATTTGGTCCATAGATCAGAAGGCATCCCAACATGGTATAGACAATTCTTTGTTTTCTTTTCCTTCTCCACTATGGCTAGTTACTAATGTGATGATTTACTTGTGTTCACAATTTTTCTTGGTCTAGGATGAAATTATTTTCTATTAATCAAAATTAGAATTTGAAAATATATGTAACGGGAATCTATTGTAGGGTCTTTGGTATGCAGAACAAACAATTGTTATTTTCTTTTTAAGATAATGAGGAAAGTGGTGTTTTGTAAATCCAAAGTTGATTTCTTTCTTTTGTGCAATAAAAACCTTGCGCTTCTTAAGCTTTCTGATACTTAAGGTCATATATGATGCACTTTGAGCATTGAAGTTTCCTTTCTACTTGTGACCATATGGCCATAGATGCCACCTACCTTTCTTTTGTGGAAATTGAGCTTGTGGTTCAGTTATTCTTCCTCTAATCAGATTGTTGTTTTTGTCTCTTCTCAGTGTCATTTCTAGTCACAAACAAATTAGATATCTCGCTTCGTTCCTTTAGTTTTTGTCTTTCCAGTCAATTTATGATATAGCTTTAACATCAGAATACTTGTAGCATCCCCATCAAGTCTAACCATCAAGCCATTATTCTACTGGCACAAACAATGAAACACTTGCATATGTTTTTACTGATAAGGGTTGGAGAAGAATGGGGAACTAAATCTTATTTTTGTTTGCTGTTATCCTAAAACTACCTAGTCATCATGCAGTGTTATGGATCATACTCTTCGAGTGCTGCTCAACATGTAAGAGGGGTTTATACACATAACAATAATGCATATTCAGAAAGGAATGAATAATTAGTGTGCATGTGCACTTGAACAGCAATAAATGCACGGGAAAAAATGCAACAGTAGAAATAAAGAAGGAATGAATGATAGGCTACACGGATCAAAGTATTTTAACAAAAGAGGGTGTGGGTGTTGTTTGTCGCCTGAGATAATAAAAGAAGGATCTCTTTCACTCCACACACACACACACACACACTCACTCACTCACTCACTAGGTGCACACATGAACACTCTCACACAAACAGGAACACACGTTCACACAGTGAAGGGGAAAAAAAGAAGAATGAAAGAACCGATTTGACTCTGAGAGGCAAGTTGCACCCCCAATCTCAAAACCATATTTTGGTAGAAATTCAAAACCTTGCAAGTTTATATCTAAATCCTCTAAAGTTTACTCTTTGCATAATGATCCAAAATTTAGAAAGCTTTTGCCTTCAAATTTGGCTGCTGGTGAAATCACATATGTATGTCACTTTTGCTTATCCTATACGCTTAAAAACTGTAATTATGAAAAAAAAATCCATCTTAGTGTTTTCTCTTTCTCACATGTACTCTATAAATGTAAACTGGCACCACTTGCATTTGTAACGAAAGCAGTGTACCTGTATAAAAGTGAAATATGTATAAATGTTTTTTATGTATGTATTGCCCTTTATTTCACGAGTACCACCTGCCTGGATATCTAGTAACTGTGACATGACTACCTCCACTATATATGGTTCTTATTATTGAATATAGCATTTGGAATGCATGATACTGCTGCTATGTGTGTGTTATCCATTGAATGTCACTCATACTTGCTGCTGCTGCTACTACTATGTGGTGGATAATTTTTACTAGCTGTTGTTGTTTAGATTAGGTGATTTATCTACTTCTTTGCAGACATGAGCAACCCTAAAATAGCTGCTGAAATTGCAAGACAACTCTGTAAATTTCATCAGGTGGAAATGCCCGGCTCTAGAGAACCACAATTGTGGAATGATGTATGCAAGTTCCTCGAGAAAGGTCACTGACTTTTCATAGCCTGATATTTGCCTTTTCATTGGACTGAATAGAAAAGTAATCTTCAATACCGGATCAAATTCTTTAAATTGATAATTTCTGCATGAGAAAAGAAATTGTTCTGCATAGTGCTATTATGATGTCTATTTTGACTAAAACTAAAATGGTGGTTGCAGCTGAGACATAAAAATTTGATGATAGCGAGAAGCAGACGAGGTATGAAACAATTTTGTTCAAGGAAATACACGAGGAGGTTAATGATGTCAAGGTACAAATTTTGGTGATATTCGCTGGTTATTTACTGTCGCTTCTCATGTCCTCATATAAACTTTATGTTACTTCAAATGTAAAATAGTATGAAGAAAGCTTGATGCTTGTGATGCTAATCTTTTGGACAAGAAGAAAGAAGTTTACATACCCAGTTATGATTTTGTTTTTACTTGAGTTAATTACATGTTTGTTTGTGTGAGCACACGCACGTGTGTTTCCGCACGCATCATGGACTTTTTCTAAGTTTTGGTATACTGGTTTGTTTACAAATGCCAACAGGAGTCCTTGAGTTTAAAAGATCCTGGATCTTTTCTAAAACAATTATGTTCTTCTACAGGACCTAGCAAACCTTCTCAATGCCCCTATAATCTTTTCACACAATGATCTACTTTCTGGGAATCTGATGCTAAATGAAAAAGAAGGTAAATCTTGTTATCATGTTCTCGTGGTTACCACTTCTAAGTACCAGATGTTTTCTGTATGCTAAAATTACTAATATGGTGAGTTTAATTTATATACTTAAACTTCAACCGAACTCCTTTTGGATTTGTATTTTGGATTTTTATTTTCTGAACCTGACATTGTTTTGTTTATTTATTGGCGTTTGCATTCACAGAGAAGCTTTACTTTATTGATTTTGAGTAGGGGTCATACAGCTACAGGGGCTATGACATTGCAAACCACTTCAATGAATATGCAGGCTATGAATGTGACTACACCCTGTATGGTGTCTTCTTGACAATTTTTTTGGTGTAATTATCCTTGTGACAAAATGTTTTGATCATTTATGTGCTTATTCTTGGCGATCCTTGTTACTGTAGGTACCCTGATAAGAATGCTCAGCATCATTTCTTCAGGAATTATTTGCAGCCTGATGCACCACATGAGGTACACTAGTTCGACAGCAAGTTTACCATTTAATTAAATCATTGTTTATCTAATTGTTGTCACTAGTGGAAATCTCATATAATCTACTTAGATGGAAGCTCTCTATGAGTGGTTTATATATTTCTTCCGAATTAAGGTTGCATTTGTTGAAATGCGAGAGTATTCTGAGCCCTCTCATTGCCAGACCATCTTTCTCTTATCATATCCACAATCGTATCTTTTTGTTTCAACAAGACATTCTCAATCATTATCACGGCTAGCACTTCTATATGAGCTTTCTGCCCATCATCCAACATATAAAGGGAGCAGTTAGGACCTGTCACCTGACCTTGTACTACCATTAATTTTCATCTTACCTTCAAACAAATTTACTAATTACTGCAAATAGAAAATTCGAGGTTGAAGATATTTGCAGAAACAAATAGGTTCCACGTACTGTTTGAGTGAGAAAAGAACTGTGTACAACAATAATGATACAGATAGAATACAATTATAGGCTGTGATTTAATTGGTGTTTATTTGACTGTGCCCAAAGTGTTTCTAAATATATTGACAAATATAATGCTCACTAAAAAAATACTGACATTTATATTTCTCAGCGAAAACACTTCAATATATGGCTCAACTGCTGCTAGTCTCTACAACTGATATGACTGTGTTTTGTCATCAGGTACCTGACAAAGTGATGCGGACATCCAAGGAGCGTCACTGTTCGAGTTGTTTCAGTCGATTGGAGTCTGTATTTTTATTTATTTGAGTCCATGTTGTTTTCTTTATTTTAATTTTGTATTTCTCCTTTTTTTAGTCCCACATCGACTACGTGGAGAAAGTCTTCAGTTTGTAAGCCTATAAAGGCAAAAGTCTAATAAGTTGTAAAAACAATGAATTTGATTAATGAAAAAAAAAAAAGTTTGGATTTTCTATTTGAAAATTTAAATATGAGAGTGAGTGTGAAACTCCTTTTCGAGATAGGATGTTGCGTGTGAAGCCTTATCCTAGTTATCCCCTCCAAATCTTAGTTACCTCTTATCTTATCATCTCTTGATCTCAATCCAAATCCCAACTCATACTACACAACCCAATCCAAACCCACTGCAAATAGGCAAACTTCTCCCAACTTGCGTTGACTGTTTCTTTATTCAAATCCCCACTCACAATTTTAAATCCCTCCCAATCCCAACTGCACAAGCCCAGTTAATTACAAAGCTAATTACTTTTCCCTTAAACTCACCTACCCATGCCGCATGTTCCACCAATCACAGGCAACAACTTCCCAAATTGAAACACCCTTGTTTTCTCCTCCTTTGAGTGAGCAAGCACCAAGCCAAGGACATGTGCCTTCTCCTCCTTTGCCAACGCCCCAACCTCCATCGGCGATTACACCGTTCAAGCGCCCACCGACTCCATTTCGCAAGTATTCCAGCCAAACAATGGCCGACAGGACCTGCGAGTAGCAAACAAATACTTCGATTCTGCTTCCAACAAATCCCAAAGAAGGACCCTTCCTCCTTGTCCTGTGACGCAACCAGCAACAGCACGCAAAGGAGAAGAACCAATCGAAATCTCCAACTACCTACAACGCCCACTCTCTCCTGCATGTGCCAGCAACTCCCCATCACTAGGCCAAGGGCTTCATCCACCAAAGGTTGCCGCAATGATCTTTTGCTTGGGTTCCCTCTGAAAATTCAGCAGCAAAGGGATTATTCCCTTCCCCTATCTCCATCATTCTGCAAGCAACAGAGAAGACTATCAAGCCACAATCAAATCTGAAGGGAAGGCATCAACACGAAATAGTAATTCAACAACAATTGCAACAACGGGAACCCGAGAACGTGGCTTCTCGGTAGGTAAATTTTTTCAACATTCAGATTATTAGTTGGACTACACCATAATTTGTTCTCTAAATTATTATCAGATTTCTTTTGTCCACTATAAATGCGAGTGTGTGATTCTGAGTAATTCTTGTCATTTATTAATCTTGACATTGAAAACGGGACTGAACAAATAAACTGATTATTGTATCTGATTTCTTCGAGACTAGATTATCTAAACTTTGCATGCAATAATTGTTAAAATCCATCGGTGACATCATCAGTTTTAAGTTCCTTTTCCTATCGAAGATCATTATGTTGGTGAAACGTTGTAAATTTTGAGTTGATCACTGATATACCACACCATAGGGTCCTCGTTTCACATCAGTTTGGTATCAGAGCATGGTTTAGGTAGGAATATTTGCATTAGCATATAGTTAGAGATCTTATTTATTTTTGCATTAAAAAAAAATTTGCATCCAGTAACTCTCATCCCACCCCTATGAATTTCCAGCTTGCCACAGCACTTGCCGCCATAAGTGCTCAACTGGATAACCTGATCCAAGCCACGGAGTCCTCTAATCAAACCCTAGATAGGATCATCACTAAAGTTGAGAAGAAGTCTGATAACACCACGTCCGTGATAAAAGAGTCTAGCGACAGAGACTACTCCAAGCTTAGTCTCACGATTAAGTGTTACAAGTGTCAAGGCTATTGGCATGTTGTTGCCAACTGCCCAACTCCAATCAAAGTCGCTCATGTTAGGGAACCACCTTTAACAAATTCAGAGCTCCTTCCTCCCTTACTACCGACACCACCTTCTTCACTTTCTTTACTGTCGACTCCTACTGTCATTGTCTGCTTTGGTCGTCAACATCTTCCTCCTCTATTGCCGACACCTACCCCTATGATCACGGAGCTTGTTGATGTCCTATCTGAAGAACCTATTTGCCATGTGAAAGAATCAAAAGACTCAGACCTTGACAAAAAGATTACAAGTGAAAACCTTGTGGAGTCCAATACTTCGGGTCCTCTTGAAGTTGTTCTAGACATTACGGAGTTTACTGATGTCCCTCCTAAAGACAGTGCTCAAAATCTCCCCGAAGTCAACCCTATCGTCAAGGAATCTATCGCTGTCTTTTCTGAAAACCTCCCGGATAAGCTATTATTGACGCGTGATATCCAACACGCCATTGAGTTATTCACAGGAGCCAATCTTCCCGACTTGCCGCACTTTAGGTTGAATCCTACCAAGCAAATCGATCTTAAATGGCAAGTTGATAAGTTGTCACTGGAGGTCAACCAATCGTGCATTGTCCCAATAAACATCCACTTTTATGAGGACAAATTTTGGAACTATATAGTGACAAAAGATGATGGTCAGATCAGGGATATTTTCATCTATGGTCGATCTGCATGCGAAAACTTAAGGGATGTCGTTATAAGAGAACCTCACAGTCTACAGAGTATCAACTTTTTCTCCCTTACAGTTAAACCAAAGGGTATTTTCACTCAGACTTTACCTGTTAAAATATCTCTTGTCATCATTAACAAAGTAATAGGTAAACTATCACATACATTTATGCTGGTACGCCTAATCATCCCTTTTGATAGAGGTCGTGAGTATTGTTGACCCACTGAACCAAGTGCCTAAATTTTTTTCATCCAATAGGGAGTCAAGTTACTCTTTTGCATACGTAGGCACTAAAATGAGATCCCTGCTACAGTTCATTCTAGAGTATTTTTAGTCAGCATATCTAAGTTTGCATCCCATTTTCATACACGTGCACGATCTACACATGAGAAATCAGTGATATATTTGAACAATGCAACACTAACTGTAATTATGAACTTGTGTCAGGAAGTTATTTAAAACTCTTAGTGTTGACAACTTAAGATGGTTCGGATTCGTCCGAAACGGTTTCCCCGGGAACTGTTAATGATTTACATGCTGTAGTGTTGAATTTTTTGAAATCTTGTAGAATTCAAATTACAATATTCATGTTATATCTTTTAAAGTTTTTGAAATTAGTCCTATTTTCAATGTTGGGTATTCAGTGGATTACAGGTATTTGATTTTAACCCTAACAACCTACTGGTTGTAAGCCTTCCCTGAGCCATTTTTTTGAGAGTCCCCACATTGAGTCCACTCCCAGATATTCATTCCAATACAGCAGTGAAATGTGATAAAATTTTAGATGATTAAATTATCTGGTGTATTCTAGTAATATCTGATTGTTTGAAATGAATATTAGCTATTGAGTGGTGAGTTGCAGCAAGTACAGAAGCGTTACAGAAGCTTTCTAGACCAAACTCGACGGAGTCGAGTTTTTCTCCCACCTGGGGAGAATGATGCGGACATCCAAGGAGCGTCACTGTTCGAGTTGTTTCAGTCGATTGGAGTCTGTATTTTTATTTATTTGAGTCCATGTTGTTTTCTTTATTTTAATTTTGTATTTCTCCTTTTTTTAGTCCCACATCGACTACGTAGAGAAAGTCTTCAGTTTGTAAGCCTATAAAGGCAAAAGTCTAATAAGTTGTAAAAACAATGAATTTGATTAATGAAAAAAAAGTTTGGATTTTCTATTTGAAAATTTAAATATGAGAGTGAGTGTGAAACTCCTTTTCGAGATAGGATGTTGCGTGTGAAGCCTTATCCTAGTTATCCCTCCAAATCTTAGTTACCTCTTATCTTTTCATCTCTTGATCTCAATTCAAATCCCAACTCATACTACACAACCCAATCCAAACCCACTGCAAATAGGCAAACTCCTCCCAACTTGCGTTGACTGTTTCTTTATCCAAATCCCCACTCACAATTTTAAATCCCTCCCAATCCCAACTGCACAAGCCCAGTTAATTACAAAGCTAATTACTTTTCCCTCAAACTCACCCACCCATGCCGCATATTCCACCAATCACAGGCAATAACTTACCAAATTGAAACACCCTTGTTTTCTCCTCCTTTGAGTGAGCAAGCACCAAGCCAAGGACATGTGCCTTCTCCTCCTTTGCCAACGCCTCAACCTCCATCGGCGATTACACCGTTCAAGCGCCCACCGACTCCATTTCGCAAGTATTCCAGCCAAACAATGGCCGACAGGACCTGCGAGTAGCAAACAAATACTTCGATTCTGCTTCCAACAAATCCCAAAGAAGGACCCTTCCTCCTTGTCCTGTGACGCAACCAGCAACAGCACGCAAAGGAGAAGAACCAATCGAAATCTCCAACTACTTACAGCGCCCACTCTCTCCTGCATGCGCCAGCAACTCCCCATCACTAGGCCAAGGGCTTCATCCACCAAAGGTTGCCGCAATGATCTTTTGCTTGGGTTCCCTCTGAAAATTCAGCAGCAAAGGGATTATTCCCCTCCCCTATCTCCATCATTCTGCAAGCAACAGAGAAGACTATCAAGCCACAATCAAATCTGAAGGGAAGGCATCAACACGAAACAGTAATTCAACAACAATTGCAACAACGGAAACCCGAGAACGTGGCTTCTCGGTAGGTAAATTTTTTCAACATTCAGATTATTAGTTGGACTACACCATAAATTTGTTCTCTAAATTATTATCAGATTTCCTGTTGTCCACTATAAATGCGAGTGTGTGATTCTGAGTAATTCTTGTCATTTATTAATCTTGACATTGAAAACGGGACTGAACAAATAAACTGATTATTGTATCTGATTTCTTCGAGACTAGATTATCTAAACTTTGCATGCAATAATCGTTAAAATCCATCGGTGACATCATCAGTTTTTAGTTCCTTTTCCTATCGAAGATCATTATGTTGGTGAAACGTTGCAAATTTGAGTTGGTCACTGATATACCACACCATAGGGTCCTCGTTTCACATCACAAAGATCTTGGTGATCTTTATGTGGAAACAAGTACGTTTTGGTTAGCGTCACATGCTCTGGGCTGTTTGGGCTCTGATTCAGGTACTTTCCAATCTTTGAGAATGTTTAAGCACTTACTCATTTTAGATATACACCTACTGTAGTAAAAGCTCTATGTTCTCTTGTGTTTTGACCTTGAATTATTTATGTAAACAAACTTTACAATTAGTGTTTTAAGCTCGCAGGTTTTAACGTAGAACAGATAATATCAGTATTGCTTCTGTCTGAGCCTCTTGCTCTCCACCTCCTTCCACATTCTCAGTATCACCTTTATTGTCTTACTTCCACATTCTCCTCCTCAGTCAAGTGCTTCTCCTCTATTTTGAAGAATACTAATTGTAGTCATATTTAGATAAAAATAAAATTTATTAAAAAAATGAAAGATGACTTGCAGAGTAAATCATCACATGTAAACATATAAATATTAAATAAAGTAACGTTTTTTGTGCATCATATGAGCTTGTGTTTTAAAAGAATACTTCATCAAACTCGGGCTTTTATACTAAACCTACATATTTGCCGCATCATAAATTACAGATGAAGATGTCACCAATCCACTTCGAATATCTGGGGTACTTCTTCCTTCGCTACAGTGAATACAAGAAACACAAGGAAACTTGCTTCTCCTTGGCAAGAAAATACCTTTCTGGGTCAATCATCCACTGAAGTGTTACTTTCTACTTGTTTCCTTTCAGTTCCCGGTACTATATATTTTTTTTTCTGTAGCAGCTATTTATTCTTGTTATGTGTTTCTTCTCTCATGTATTCTCAAACAGAGAATGTGTCCTATTGCAGTTGTATTTGTCAATAGAAGGGTTACGGTTGTGCCCTGATGCTTTTAGGTGTTATTTCAGATTCAGATTGTTCAACCCATTGACTATCATATTGCCGCTAAAAATGTTTATTGTTTTGAATCCTAAACACATTAAGCGTTGAAATCGTGATAGTCCAACTTATGTGAAAGCATGATTATTGTAGTCTTGATGGGGGATATGGACAAACTGCTGACATTGCACTACTGCGAATCTGTGTTCTTGACCAATGTACGCGGCATGTACTGGGGATTGTTGCAGTCCTTCACATCAAAACACGGGAGATGAATTCACCAAGTGTGCAGTGCTGGGCCATTGATTGCTTCTTTTGTATGTCTCATGTGTTTAATGTGCTAAACGTTCCAGAAAGGAGCAGCAGCCAACGTGAGGAATCCAAGTCTGAGGTGGCTCCAAATTGCATTCTGAACTGTTACTGCTGCTTCCTGTAAGTCTCTGTACTGTTACTGCTGCTTTTGAGTGTTAGATACCTGTCTTAAAGTATCTACTATTGTTTTAGAGGTGTTACTGCTGCTTCCAGTTCGGGTATCTACCATTGTTTTATATTTACGTGCCCAAGTAGACTTGAATCTTTTAAAGTTTTGATACTATATTAAAGTCCTTTATCAATATTTGATTCTTTTGCATCTAATAACTTTATTTACTATCTTAAGGAGAAAACTTTTATTATCATATCCTTTACGAGTCATGTATGGGTGAAATGAATAAATCTTTTTTCATACAATGCCTCTGTTTTTGCTTTGCATCCAACATATTACATCTCAAAGGAAAGAGATTATGCCACCGGTTGCCGGATTCAAAACTTCCGGCCGACCGATAAAAGGAAAACAGATCCCGGCAGCTAAAACATCGCCAGAGCTCTCCTCGGCCGGCTCCCATTTCCTTCTAATAAGTCATATCTCAAAATTCCCCAAAATTTCAAAGAAACGAGTTCGTTCCATGACCGTTCCTGCCATCCTCCGCCGCCCTGTCTGCGGGCGCTGGGGCAGGCGCCACGGGCGCCCCCCAAAATCATAATAAAACTTGGCAATCATCGGAACGTCATCAAATACAATAGGAACCAGTTCGTCTCTGCCGGTGACTGCACCTCCTTGCTCACCTCTGACGTCGACACAACTAGTGAATTCGCCTTCGACTTCATTCTTGGTGTTGGTGTCACCGCTGCCGTCGTCATTGTCACCTCTTCTCTCACTGGGATGGAATGCGCGTGCCGCGCGGCCACCGCTTGGATCTGCTCCTAGGTGAGTGGTTGGGCGGCAGATACCTGCAGTGAGTTGTCCTGGAAGTTGAGCTGGGTTCGGCTGCCGCAGAGGCAGAAAACGGCGGCGTCGAAGGCGCGCGCCGCCTTCTCTGGCGAGTTGTAGGACCGGAGGCAGATGCGCTCCCGGCTGTTGGGGAGGTAGACCTCGGTGACTCACTTCCCCCCACCTTCTCTTCCTCACCCCCTTGTACTTGAGGTCACTGCTAGCGGCAGTGTCGGGCCTCATCATTGTCGGAATGACACGTGGCAGCTGGGGATTGGTTGGAGTATTGATTTAGCTAGATTATGATCTCCTTTTTTGGGGTGGAGGAATTGTGCTGCTGATGTTATGAGGGGACTGAGATTGAGTGGCGTGAGTTTTATGTGCTGTGCTGAGGCCTGCGGGGAAGCGCGTGCCACGTGCGGGAATGCGATTGAACTTAAACATGAATGTGATCCTGATCCCCAACTTTGCGATTCAGTTTCATTTTTGACTCTATGTTGACTCCAGTATGCTTATCCGATTTGGACCACATTCTCGAGCCAATATTGATTCCCGTACTTATATATCTTGAACATGAACCACCTATTGTTGGAAAGTTACATTCCATTATTGGATAATGAATGTGAATTTCAATTTTTTGATTTTGACCCAACTGTTGAATCAAAACTGACTCTCGAATTTAAAGTTGATTTGAGTCGTATTCCCGAGTCAGTATTGGTTCCCGTTCCTTTCATTCTGGAGCCCAATCAACTACTCCATCGAGTCACATTCCATTGTTGGACCTAAGTATTGAACAAAATAACTCTATAATTTTTCAAGATTGGTCATTTAAACAGGATAATTCTAATGATAGGATCTCGCATGATCCTATTCATTTTGGGGGTTGTAACAATGTTAAAGGGTTAGAGGTCAAAGGTGGGTTCTTGCGAATTTTATATCAATTGGATTGGTAGCAACACTTGCACCAATCAAACCACCATCAAAACCACCACCTTGAGATAATATCTTTTCTTTCTTTTCCACTTTTACATACATATACGCATTTATTCATACATTGAGGATAATACATGAGAGAGGTGTGGGGGATAGTTTTACTAATATAGGTTTTTCTTTTTGTATAAATTAAAAAAATTAAAATTTTTTAAAAATGAAACAATATTTTGATCTATTTTTGTAAGAAATTAAGTTAATCTTAAGGAATAGGGAATCATAATTAGAATTTCTTAGTACTTGGTCGAAATATGATTATTTGTTTGATTTCAAGGTTTAAGAAAAAAATGAAAAAGTAATTTGATCTTTTTCCTTGGTGAAATATGCACTTTTATGCACTTACACACTTTGAATTCAAAACAAAGACTCTTGTGCCTTAATATATATATATATATATATATATATATATATATATATATATATATATATATATATATATATATAATTCTCTGATTAAGCTGGGTATTTGTGCCTTATAAAGCATTAATATTCACGCCTAAAAGTGATTAATATCATCAATTAAAATCTTTTAGTTTTGTGACATTATTTGCTTGAGTCCATAAAGTCCTTGGGATGTTTTCACCTAGTACCTTAAGACTGTCCCATTTGAGAATCACCAACTAAGGCTCGTTACATGGGCGAATTAGAAGCCCAAAAGACTAAGAGATATTACAACCATATTATGTATAAAATAAGACATAAGAATTAGAGTTGAAGAATTCTTGATCAAATATTCACGGTTTCAAAGATGCATGTGATTTAGGGTAAAATAATAAACTAGATGAGAAACACAGTTTGAATCATTACCTTGATTGATTACAAGTTTTTGCTTAGAGAATAAGTTTAGAAATGAATAGTTTGGTAATCTTAAGACTTATAGGTTACTTGATTTTTAAAAGAATACTTTAAAATTTCTCTTTCAAAATGCGTTTTCAAAATACTAACAATTTGTTTTTTTTAATGGATTTTATAAGTGTAATTTATTGAAAACCCTTAGTCTGCACATACTCAGTGCGATCGCGTGACCTGCGAAAGTGGTTTACTGAAATTTTAGTTTTAGGTTTCTTGTTTTGCTCGGGAATGAATAAAAGATAGATGCGATGGTGTGATTGTTCACTAATATTGTATATTTATTGCACATTTTCACATTTATCTTGTAATAATTACTTTGTTATTTAACTTATTTTAATGTCTAATGGTGTGCATGTATAATTTATGGAGAAGGAGAAGATAGTCCCAAATATATCTCTTTAATTCGGATTTACATGAAGTTATTTGGTTAGCTTAAAAATCAATGTGGATATTGTCAAATCCAGAGATTGAAAAGACATCCTATCAGAGATACAATGGGATAACATCAAAAGGAGATTCACGCGCTCAGGATCTGGCCCAATGGCCAACTGTTGGACCAGTGTATTTGTGCTTATTCTCAAGCGCGCTCTCTACTCTCCATTTCTCCTATAAATACCAGTAGTTCAGAAGGCAAATTGTAGAGAGAGCTTAGGCTATAGTGCTACTCTTAGTTTAGTGTAGATTTAGATTTCCTTTTTCTTTTATGTAATTTTTCTGTTTCTTTATAAACTTAGGTTAGAGAGAGATTCATGAGAGAGAGAGAAAAAATATTGTATTGAGAATGACACCAGTGTAAGTTTTCTCTTTTCTTTATTGTTTCTTCATTTAATCAAAGTTTAATTTTATATTGTTTTTTTGTATTCTTTTTCTTCGTGGTTTCTAGATCACTTTCTTCTCTTTTGATTTCTAAATTCATATGAATCTTATAGCATCGGAATAGCCTTGCCATTGCGAGTGCCACCGATAGCTCATGATGATGGATTTTTTCTTTTAAGTCTGTATCCTTTCATACTTGCTCCTTAAAGTTTTGATGATATAATGTGGACGGGAATCGATTCTCTTCTTATGGGATATGCGCTGATCGCCTCCAGCTCAAGACAAACCGTCGTTGAGGATAAAAAATAAAGTAATCATCTGAAGAGGTAAGTATTCTTATTGAAACACTTAGTAGATTTTAGCCACGAATTTCTTTTCTTTTAATTTCTTCTTTTAAACAACTAAAAACACCAACATTTCTTGCTTCCATTACTTCTTCTCTTCCTTTTCCTTCTAACATAATATAGTTTTCTTTTATTTATTTTTTCAAAACAAAGAAGAACTTCTTAACCTATTTTAGTAACTTAAACAGAATACTGAAAAGTTTGCATCGCATCTCTCCTTGTAGATCACAACCCGCTTAGCCACTTTGTTACAGTGGTAGTATTGAGGAACCAGAGCACAATCTTAATCTATCATTTATAAACTCTGTTTTTCTGCACAGGTTTTGCCTCGATCAATTACTAATATGGTGAGTTTAATTTATATACTTCAATCGAACTCCTTTTGGACTTGTCTTTGGATTTGTATTTTCTGAACCAGACATTTTTTTTGTTTATTTATTGGCATTTACGTTCGCAGAGAAGCTTTACTTTGTTGATTTTAAGGGTCATACAGCTATTGGGGCTATGACATTGCAAACCACTTCAATGAATATGCAGGCTATGAATGTGACTACATCCTGTATGGTGTCTTCTTGACAAATTTTTTTTAGTGTAATTATCCTTGTGACAAAATGCTTTGATCATTTATGTGCTTATTCTTGGCAACCTTGTTACTGTAGGTACCCTGATAAGAATGCTCAGTATCATTTCTTCAGGAATTATTTTCAGCCCGATGCACCTCAGGAGGTGCACCATTTCGACAGTCAGTTTACCATTTACTTAAATCATGGTTTATCTAATTGTTGTCACTGGTGGAAATCTCATATATCCTCCGAATTAAGGTTGCATTTGTTGAAATGCGAGAGTATTCTGAGCCCTTTCATTGCTAGGCCATCTTTCTCTGATCATATCCTCAATCATATCTTTTTGTTTCAACGAGACATTCTCAATCATTATCATGGCTAGCACTTCTATATGAGCTTTCTGCCTATCATCCAACATATAAAGGGAGCGATTAGGACCTGTCACCTGACCTTGTATTATCATTAATTTTCATCTTACCTTCAAACAAGTTTTTGCAGAAACAAATAGGTTCCACAAACTGTTTATGAGTGAGAAAAGAACTGTGTACAACAATAATGATACAGATAGAATACAATCATAGGCTGTGATTTAATTGGTGTTTATTGACTGTGCTCGAAGTGTTCCTAAATATATTGAGAAATATAACGCTCACTAAAAAATACTGACATTTATATTTTTCAGTGAAAACATTTCCAATATATGGCTCAACTGCTGCGAGTCTAACTGATATGACTGTGTTTTGTCATCAGGTACCTGACAAAGATCTTGATGATCTTTATGTCGAAACAAGTACATTTCTGTTAGCGTCACATGCTTACTGGGCTGTTTGGCTCTGATTCAGGTACTTCCCAATCTTTGAGAATATTTAAGCACTTGCTCATTTTAGATATAACTACAGTAGTAAAAGACCTGTGTTCTCTTGTGTTTTGACCTTGAATTATTTATGCAAACAAACTATATGATAAGTGCTTTAAGCTCACAGGTTTTAAAGTAAAACAGAATATATCAGTATTGCTTCTGTCTGAGCCTCTTGATCTCCACCTCCTTCCACATCCTCAGTCTCACCTTTATGGTGGTCATACTTCCACATTCTCCTTCTCGGTCAAGTGCTTCCCCTCTATTTTGAAGAATACTAATTTTAATCATATTTAGATAAAAATAAAATTTATTTAAATACGAAAGATGACTTGTAGAGTAAATCATCACATGTAGGAATATAAAATATTAAATAAAACTAAGGTTTTTTGTGCATCATATGAGCTTGTGTTATAAAATAATAATTTATCAAACTCGGGCTTTTATACTAAACCTACATGTTTGCCGCCCCATAAATTACAGATGAAGATGTCACCAATCAACTTCAATTATCTGGGGTACTTCTTCCTTCGCTACCGTGAATACAAGAAACACAAGGAAACCTGCTTCTCCTTGGCAAGAAAATGCCTTTCTGGGTCAAGCATCCACTGAAGTATTACTTTCTACTTGTTTCCTTAGTTCCCCGTACTATTTTTTTCCCCCTCCCTGTAGCAACTGTTTATTCTTTTAGTCCGAGAGGAGCAGTTATGTGTTTCTTCTCTCATGTATTCTCAAACAGAGAATGTGTCTTATTGCAGTTGTATTTGTCAATAGAAGGGTTACGGTTGTGCCTTGATGCATCGTATTGCTGCTAAAAATGCTTGCTGTTTTGAATCCTGAACACCTCAGGCTTTGAAATCGCGATAGTCAAACTTATGTGAAAGCATGATTATTGTAGTCTTGATGGGGGATATGTACAAACTGCTGACATTGCACTACTGCGAATCTGTGTTCTTGACCAATGTACGCGGCAGGTACCGGGGATTGTTGCAGTCCTCCACATCAAAACACATGGGAGATGAATCCACCAAGTTTGCAGTGCTGGGCCATCGATTGCTTCTTTTGTACGTCAAATGTGTTTAATGTGCTAAACGTTCCAGAGAGGAGCAGCAGCCAACGTGAGGAATTCCAGTCTGAGGTTGTTGGCAGAAGTGAGGGCTCCAAATTGCGTTCTGAACTGTTACTGCTGCTTCCTGTAAGTCGCTGTAGTGTTACTGCTGCTTTTGAGTGTTGGATACCGTCTTAAAAGTCTCTACTATTGTTTTAGAGCTGTTACCGTTGCTTCCAGTTTGGGTATCTTCCATTGTTTTATTTTTACGTGCCCAGGTAGACTTGAATCTTTCGAGGTTTCGACAAGTCCTTTATCAATATTTGGTTTTGCATTTAATAACTTTATTTATTATCTTAACGAGAAAACTTTTATTATTATATCCTTTACGAGTCATGTATGTGTGAAATGAATAAATCTTTTTTCATACAATGCCTCTGTTTTTGCTTTGCATCCAACATATTACATCTCAAAGGAAAGAGATTATGCCGCCGGTTTCTGGATTCAAAACTCTCGGCCGACCGGTAAAAGGAATACAGACCCCGGCTGCTAAAACATCGCCAGGGCTCCCCTCGGCCTCCTCCCATTCCCTTCTAATTAGTTATCTCAAAAATCCCCAAAATTCCAAAGACACGAGTTCGTTCCGTGCCCGTTCCCGCCATCCTCTGCCGCCCCGTCTTCGGGCGCCATGGGCGCCCCAAAATCATAATAAAACTCGTCAATCACCGGAAACGTCGTCAAATCCAGTAAGGACCAGTCCGTCTCTGCCGGTGCCGCCACCTCCTCGCTCACCTCTGACGTCGGCGCTACTGGCGAGTTTGCCTCCGGCGTCATTGTTGGTGTCGCCGCTGCCACCGTCACTGTCACCTCTTCTGACACTGGGATGGAATGCGCGTGCCGCGCGGCCACCGCTTGGATCTGCTCCCGAGTGAGCGGCCGGGCGTCAGGTACCTGCGGCGGGTTGTCCGGGAAGTTGAGCTGGGCCCGGCTGCCGCGGAGGCAGAAGACGGCGGCGTCGAAGGCGCGCGCCGCCTTCTCCGGCGAGTTGTAGGACCCGAGCCAGATGCGCTCCCGGCTGTTGGGGAGGCGGACCTCGGTGACCCACTTCCCCCACCTCCTCTTCCTCACCCCCTTGTACTTGAGGTCACTGCCGACGGCGGTGTCAGGCGTCATCAATCTCGGGATGACACGTGGCAGCTGGGGGGGGGATTGGCTGGAGTATTGAGTTAGCTAGATTCTGATTTTTTTTTTTTTTTACCGGAATTGTGCTGCTGATGTTGGGAGTGAGGGGAGTGAGACAGAGGGGCGGGGTTTTATGCGCTGCGGGGGAAGCGCGTGCCGCGTGCGGGGATGAAGAGAGGCATGTGGGGGAATTGGAGCACGTGAGGGAATTAGAGACGGGATTTAAAACGTGGTCGCTTTCACGCGCTGAGGCTGAGCGAGGAGAAGGTGGGGGTGGCGTGGGGTGCGGTTCCGGAAAGCCCAGTGGGGCCCATTTTCCACTGGATGTTTCTTTTGGCGGCCCACAGTCTGCGTCCTGCACTAGGAGAGAGTTGTTGTATAAGCCTCTATATTTCTGTATTCTTTTTGTTCTTCTGGTCCACCCGCGCCACCCCAAACCCACCCACCCCCCCGCCCCCGCAACCCCACACACACACACACACACATCTTATAAGTATGAATGCACATATATTGGAAGTATATCATGGATTCAAAACAAATCAAGTTAATGCAGCCTTATATATTTTAATATTTTTTTAACGAATATTGATATTGAGGTATAAAGTTGACTTTTTTGTCTCAAGTTTTTAGCTTTATTTTTTTAATATTTGACTAAGATCTATGTGGCATCCAAGTTTGAATTCATGCTCGAACATGGATATCTAGTTTTATATCTAATTTTAAATTCTTATCAGTTTTACTTAATTTTTAATGGAACTACGTTAAGGGTTAATGTCCTGATGATTCTTTTTATTTCTATTTCTATTTTACTTTATTCTTTTTGCTTACTAGGATCATCCTAGAGGTGAAAGTGGGGGCGTATTATAGCCCAAAACCTTTGGGTTTGGATCTTGAAGGTCAGATCCTATAAACTTATCAAGTAGGGTATATATTCTAGAAAACAAATTCGCTCTATATGGATCTAGATATTAATCTTTGAGGATCTAAACCCGATAACTAGAATAATTTATAATTTAATTCAATGTATTCTTACCAACATAATTTACATGAGACCCATTTGGTTACGTGGAAAGTACATCATGATGTCCTGCATGATGTCAGTCATCTTCTAATTTTGTTCTTTCCATGAAACTTGCCTTAATTTTTTTTTTTTGGACCTACAAACATTTGGCTTATTAGAAAACGAGAATGGGACTATAAACACCATAAAAAAGCTCTGCTTTCTTAAATTAATTTATCAATCAACGTTTGATTTATTTAAGTTATTTTAAACAGAGAATAAATAATAATTCTCTGCTTCAGTGTCTCTTTCCCTCAGACAATTCTCTCTTTATTCTCAGTATTTTTTTTTCAAGAACTGACCTTTGTTCTGATCCGGGGCTTCCCTAATCTTCGTCACTTGTCTAATTCTAGGAGTAATAATAAAGCTAATATAAATTAATTAATTACTGGAGCATATGTTAATTGAGAACTGCATGCATGCAAGGAGTAACACTAAAATTATAAAGCTCAGAGACGATCATCCTTATCATCTATCCATTATTTTTTTAGAAGATAGTTATCTCTTTGCAAAAGCACTTAGATAAGGTTTTTAAGAAGTAATTAAGCTCGTAGCTTATATTTGTTGCTTTCTATCGAAATATCTCTATATGCCAGGTTAGAATTTTGGCTTAATTTAAAAAAAAAAAAAAAAAAAAAAAAAAAAAAAAAAAAAAAAAAAACTAAGTTATAACTAGAGTAAAAAAAATCCTCTCTTCTCTTTCCTTGATATCTTCTCATCTATTTCTTCTTCTCTTCAAACAATTATATACTATATTCCACAAATGTTATATGATATAGGTGTTGGTTTAATGGATGATCGAATTTGATAATAACAAATTAAATATGCATCAAAACTTTGTTTAACTCTTAACCAGTTTAATTGGCATCTTTGTAAAAGAATAGATTGGTCTAATTAGTTTAAGTTGGCATCCCTACAAAAGAAACTGATTAGTTTAATTAGAGTTATTTAAAAAGATTAATTTTTTAATCCTATTGTTAATGTGCTTGCAGTTGAGATCTTCATTGGCATGTGGTTAAATTCTAATTGAAGTTTTCTTGCAGGATCAGCGAATAAGCAGCAGCATGAGGTGGCAAAGAACAGTGATTATTTTGTTTTCTCTCCATAATTATCATACATGGGGCTGTAAATGGTATCCGATTTACATAAAATAGGATTCAGATCTAAAAGCTAGACCCAAAATTTTATTAAGTGGGGATTGGATATGACCTTTTCAAACTTAAAATCTGATAACAAATTTGAAAAGAGAATAAATGTTATAAAATGAAACTCACTGTCATACATTTCACTACATTTAAGTTGATAAAACTATAAAAAAAATATAATAATAAATTATATAAATTTTCAATTTTTCTTTGAAAAATTGAAATACACTTTAAAAAATAACTTTAGTTGGAACTTAAGTCTATCGATTTAAATTTCGAACCCAAGTCCAAACCTGAGTTCCTTATCGGGTTGAGTTCGGATATGACAGGGATCCGACCCATTTACACTCCTACTCAAACATGAGAAAATGAGAAGAACCCTAATTTTGTTATTAATGTCGGGGCTGGTAAAGCAGGGTATTCTTGTCCAAAATTTAATTTTTGCACGTTCGATGTTAAGTAGTCAACAGAAAATATGAATGTGATAAGATTTCTAAAAAAAACAGAGTTTAAGTGATGAAAAAAATAAACACAAGATGGGTTTAGAGGGGGTTTCTGAAATTAAACCTAGAATTTTTCTTTTTCTCACCCAAAGAAGCTTCGAACATAGAGTTGATAACATATAAACATTGTGATAAACTTGTGTCCTTTCAAAAATTCGAAGCAAATTCTTCACACTCAAATATCAACATCCAATATTGGAATACAAGATCTACTCTATTGAAGTTGATCTATATTATTTCAAGATTTACAAACCAAAAATCAAGTATTTTGAATACTTTTTGTCCTTGTATCATGTAGGAAAAAAACAGACGACCTAAATAGTGAGTTGGTTAGTTTAACAATGTAGAACATTTGAAACTTAACAAAAATTAGTTTGTAGGGATTTTAAAATGTTTAGATCATAATGAAATGGTCGGAGAATTTGTATGTCTAAAGACAGAGATCTAACCAACACACTACTTTCGGTCGTCCATTTTGCACCGCTTGATGGATAAGCAAAAATATTCAAAACACTTGATTTTTGATTTATAAATACTTGAAATAATATAGATCAACTTCAACAGAGTGGATCTTTTATTCGAATGTTAGAGAGTTAAATTTAAGTGAGAAGGATTCAGACTCAAATACTTTTGAAAGAACACAAGCCTATCTCCCTTTACGATTTATTCATATTTTGAGTATTAGCTTAACAATTTGTAATTTTTAATGATATAACGCGCGTGCATGATGAGTGAGATGATGTCTTAAGCTAAGCCCAATCTTTCCCTAAAAAAGAAAAAAAAAAAAAAAAGAAAATACAAGTGACCAGCAATCAACATTATCAGCATTTTAGAACAAAGTCAATTGCTTATTTTATTCCCCTCACCTTCAATTTTGAGCTTTTAATGAGAAGTCAACAAGAGAGTACTAGAGACCGCGTTTGGATTTGTATTCATCTCACAAGTTTATTAACAAAACTACAACAACTATTTAGAATGATGAGAGTCAAACTGCTCTTGCTTCACAAGTGACATGGCCATCACTCGGTGAGAGAGAGAGAGAGAGAGAGAGAGAGAGAGGGAGGGAGGGAGCGGGAGGATCAGAGAGAGGAAGGATCCCATTCTGACCATTTTCCTTTCTTAGCAACTCTTTCTTTTTTTCAATTTCAACATTATCAGGTCTGAGAGTTCTGTGTCGGGGGTGGGCGCTTAGCTTCCTCGTCTGTTCCCAACCCGCTGACCATTGATAGCGGCGACGGGAACAACCATCTCTTCGGTTGTCACGTCTGGAGAAATTTCAAATCTGACTTCTCAGGAAGTTCAACCTCATCGTGCCTTGCCGTCAAGAAACAGCTACAAATGCATTGCCGTCCCAAATATTTCGAGGGTAGTGTGTGAAAATAAAAAATTAAGATTTTTCGTACATAATTTCTCAACATAGTATTTTTTTTTACAGAAATATTATAATAATAAAAATTTACATCAAATTTTTATTTGAAAAATGTCATTCTTTTAACATGTTTAGATGCAAACTCATCGATTAAATTTTCCTAATCAATTTTTTCTAGAAGTTCATTTCAATCGTCATCAAAACTAATCCATTCAATTTTAGAAGGGGTGAGCCAACCTCTACTCGCGCAAGCCGCCGCGCTGACTAAAGACGCCATAAGAGCGAGGAATAGAGGGAAACAAAGAGAAATTGGGGAGAGAGATGCAGAAAAAAAGGAGCTAATTATTAAGATTAGAGATTTAAATTTTGGGTCTTTTCATCTTCAAACTGTTAATTCGCTTCTTTTCTTGTTTCAAAGTTTCAGATTCCAAGTGAAAATGAAAGCTCTCACAAAGTCTAAGAAAAGATGGAAGATGAAAAGCTCAGGCCCGCATATGCTTTTAAAAGGAAAAAAAAAACAAGAAAGAGATTAAATGCACACCTAGGCACTGGGGTTTGAACCCAAAACTTCAAGGCCAAGTCCAAGCAATGAAACAATTGAGCTACATTGACATGTTATTAAAGAGATAGCGAGTGTATTTTATAAATTAACTACTATTTTTTTTAAATGCATGATATTATATGGAGCCCTTTCAGCAGTGCAGCCTTAAGTAGTTGCTCACGCTCGCTCCTTGAGCCCTAAAAAACACATACATCCACGCTGAAAAAAAGACTTCCTGGTACAATAAAAAATATATCTTGTAGTCCCATCGCAAATAGGTTTTGGCAATGATTGTTGGCTAAATTACATATAACTATTATGAATTTTTAGTTATTAAAAAAAATATCATTAACTTTCCAAAAGTAATAAAACTTTCTCCTTAATTTTCAAAAAAAACTATCACCCGTCATCTAAATATCAATAAACACTCGTGTGAATATGATGTGACATTTCACATCTTATGTGTGTTTTGATCATAAAAATGTCACATGATAATTTACGTATCCAATTTCTTACTGTTGGATTGATTTGAAGGATGATAGTTTTTTTTGAAAATTATTGAGAATTTTTACAGTAGTTTATTGTATTTACATAATAGTTTATTGAAAAGGGTGAGCGTTTATAGTAGCCTTATATAATTTAGCCGATATTAGTTTGCTACTGATATTCAAATAATTGTTGAGTGTTGAATTTAAAGAGTTGAAAAGAAAATACATCCATGCAGCACATAAACAAAAGTCTTAGAATATAAAAATTATCTCTCTCAATCTTCACAGTAACATTGCAACCTAACTTTAAGAAGTACAACTGCAATCAGTTTTTGATGCACAAGGACATTCAATGATGGCAAACGAAGGCTAACTCTCAGCGACGAGATGTGAGAGGTTCAAAA